>OZ023268.1:71530423-71675423 GCA_964006375.1 Tillus elongatus | reverse complement strand
TGTGTGTGTGTTTTAAAATTTATGTTAGTAATCTCTTCAATAACGAATTTTTCTTCGAAAGGTCGCCAAAACAAGATTAGACGCAGTATAACATTTCTATGCCATATACTCTAATAATTGAAAAATATCAGATCTAACTCAGAGCTGGCAAATGTGATAACTGATAAGTTAGACCAATAACAGTCAATAAAATATATATCTGATAACCTGTAAAATACAAATATGAGTATGCTCCTTTCTTATATTTATGTTTACTTTTTTGACACCACAAGTTTACTGATAGAGCTAGTTCTTTCACTTTTGTTAACTATTTAACTTAAAATTTTGTGATGCAAACACAGTTTATGACAATTCGTTACCATAATGTAGTTGCTTCGTCCGGACTTCCATCTTTAAAGTACCTACCGATACAACGGTAACGTATAGAACTTATAAAACATAATTTGTCTGTTTAAATTAAAACTATACTTACCATTTGCATCGCACAGATCTGGGTGAATACAATGTTTTTTCAGCAAGTCGTGTGAGTTGAAGGCATCTCCATTACTACAGCATGACAAAAAATTTTTGCATGCGTTTTCATACTCTCCTGGTGGCTCGCAGTTGCTGCGTTTACCACATAATAGTTCTTTAACCTTGAAGGTTACCATATTCTCGGTACATCGGTTAAGAAAGGTGTGTTTCAGAATATCCTTGTTTATCTCTTCATTATTCCAAGCCACAAGTTCAGATATTGATATTCTTTCAGTTCTTAAAGGTTTAGTTTGCGTGGATTTTTCGAATTCTTGATCCAAGCCTTTTTTCAGAAGATGTTTCATAATAAGAAGACTAGTTTCCTCTTTACAAAGTTTTTCTTTGTGCTGTAATAACTCCTTTACATTTCCAATCATATTAAAGTCACATGAACAAAATACCTCGCCTTCAGGTGCAGCCTGGAGAAAGAATAAAAAAGTCAAAATATTTTTTGCACATAGTGTAATTTTACTGAAATAATTTCATTATTTAATTGAAAACCAACAACGTATAATTTAAACAACCGCCCGTATTTCGGTGGTTTTCATAAACGCTACCTGTCTCCCTATACTGGATCTAAATTTTCCGGCTAACATAAGTAAGCGATGTTTGAGCGGTTGCTTTAAAACGCAACAATACAAGGTGTATTTAAATGAATGGGCACCAATGCTACCAGATATTTCTATGGTGAGAATAAGTTGATTTAACCTTAATACCTATATCCCAAGTCGCATAATAAAAGAGATACAGGTTGTCATAGTGATAAATAAAAAATGGTTTTTCTAAACAAGTCAGACATGTTTCAAATTTTATAGCGAGAGATTTTTTCAGGTTTGGAAAAATAATAATAATCGTTTATAACTGTCGCGTACAAGCTGCCCTGTAGAGGCAATATTATGCATTAAATATGCATTAACTTTTCTCTCACCTCTCGTATACATCTTTTAGTAACAAAATATATAATTTTGGACTTTTTTAACAACAAGGGTATACTAATTCAAAATGGTTAAGTCAACCGTTGGGGAGATACTATTGACTTTATAATTTAGTATTTCGGATTTATATATCTCCAGGAATATTAACGTCCAAAACGGATTTTTTTTGTTGCGAAATTCAGAACTCATTGGTTCATAGCGTATCTATATTTTTATGTGTCTAAATATGACCAAAGCTTTTCATCAAACCTTTAATTTACAGAAAAAAAACTATTTTTTGCACTAAAAAACTCTATTAAAATCATGTTGTTATGGCGACTTAATGGCAAAGCGATCTAGTAGCTAAATGTCATTTGATAATAAATAGTAATTATCAAAAGCCAGTTTAAGAAATTATTAAGTGTTAATTGATTTTATGCGCTTTTTACTTGGTTAAAAAAGATACTTGGTATTGAGATATGGCAAATTACACTAATGACGAGTATATTGATATGTTGCAAGCATTTTTTGTTACAGGAATTATGCTGCTGTCTTAAGACTTTATAATGCCAGATATCCTAATGGTCGCGCTCCTATTAGAAAAACTTTTGCGGCAATAGAAAGAAAACTTAGAGAAAAATTCAACATTGCCGTGAAGAAACTAGAAGAAGACGTCTGATCGGCGCAATGTAGACCTTGAATAAGTTGCCCATGACAATTTAGATCACAATCCTAAGACAGGTACAAGGCACATTACAATGTTTCTCATACCACGATTTGGAAAATTTGTCATGATAATCTTTTATACGCTAACCACCAACAACCTGTGCAGGAATTGACTGCTGCGGATTTACTTAGTATGATAGATTTTTGTCAATGGTGTATGAATATTTCAAGGGACAATCTAAATATTTTATCCAATATTTGTTTGTTGATGAAGCATCATTCCAAAGAGATGGTTAAGTAAACCATCACAATATTTATTTATGGTCTAATCAAAACCCCCACCAAGTTTGTAAATCAAGATTTCAGCATATTTTTTAATGCACGAGCAAGAATTATAGATTATTTTGTTGGTCCGTTTATTCCTTCTCGGCATCTTAATGCAGGGGAATATCTGATATTTTTAAATGAGCACCTCTAAATATTGCTTGAAAGGGTGCCACTAGCTATCCGTGAAAACATGTGGTACACGCACGACGGAGCTCCTGCTCATAGTACATTAGCTATTTGGAAATGGTTAATTTTAAAATTTCTTGAAAGATAGATAGGTGAATGGAATGATGCACCAGTCAAATGGCCTGCGCGATCACCAGACCTCAAGCTCATGGACTACTTTTTATGGGGTCACTTCAAAAATATTGTTTATTCCAACCCTATTGATAGCGTGGAAATGCTTCGTTAAAGAGTTTTTTTAGCTGCTCAGGAAATAAACAACGACAGAAATATTTTTGCAAGGGTACGTTGTAATTTTAATCGTAGAATAGACTATGTTTACAAGAAAATGGAAACTACTTTTAAACCGTCCTTTAAAATATATTTTGTTTTAATTGTTAGCTAATTGTTCTCTTAGATTATGTATTTATTGTTTTATATGATTCTTGGTTTTGATAGTTTTGTTCTTTTCTTCAAATAGTTTCTGTTAAACTGAGAATAAGTATGTATTTTGCAACAATATTTTTTTTCCTTTTATTATCGCAAAACAGAGTTCTTTAGTGTAGACTTCAAATATCTTCATAAGTAAGAAAATGCATTTTTTATAGAAAATAAAAACCCAAAGAAACAGTAGTTACGGAAATTATCTAACTTAAACAAGTGTATACTAGTCGCTTTGATATTAAGGCGCCATTCATTTCAGAGGTTTTTTGTAGTGCAAACATATGAAAGTTTTTTCAGGAAATTATTTTTGGTCACATCTAGACACACAATTTTAAAATACGGATACGTTATAAAGCAATGAGTTCTGAATTTCTCAACAAAAAAGTCGGTTTTGGACGTTGATATTCCTAGAGGTATAAATCCGAAATACTAATTTACAAAATCAAAAATATCTCCCCAACTGTTGACTGAAACGATTTGAATAAAGTATAGGTAGGTACTCTTTTGTTCAAAAGGTCCAATATTTCTTATTTTGTTACTAAAAGATGTAGGGCTGAGAAAAATGCACATTTAATGCTTGACAATGCCTGTAGGGGGCGCCCCGTACGCGACAGCCATAAATAATTATTATATTATTTGTCCAAACCTGGAAAATGTCTCGCTATAAAATTTGACACATGTCTGACTAAAAATTTAGAAATGAGTAAGGAAAAACCATGTTTTATTTGTCACTTTAACACGCTGTATCTTTTTTATTGTGCAACTGGGGATATAACAATGTTGGGTTAAATCAACTTATTTTCACCAACGGAATTTCTGGTATCATTTGTGCTCCTTCATTTAAATACACCTTTTCTTCTTTGGTTCATTTTCAAATAAGATAATGCAATATTTTGAGCTCAGAGGACCTGTGTAGAGTAAGTTAAAAAAAATGGAATAAATTTATCTAAAATAAAAGAAAACGCTCGGACCCCTTGTTTTATATTTAAAAAATTGGTTTTTTTTAACTAATTTTAATTTATATAGGTGACTTCAAATATATTACGTCACACTGTTTTTTTTAAATTTAATTTTAGTTTTGGATTTAATTTAATTAATGTCTTTTTGTTTAAACTGTACATACCAAGAGTTAAATATACTCTTTTTCCTAGGCGGTGGATCAGTCGACGGGGTTCACTAGAATGGCCGGTTAGCTCCCGGATTTAACCCCACTGATAAGTACACTTGGAGAACCCAAATCACCACAACAGTAGATATAGATGGGGGTGCTCCAACCACCTACCACCTTACACCTACCAATGCGCATGTGCGTGACGTCACAGAGACGCAGCGAGATGGCGGATGGAAAGCTGGTGACGTAGACTCTAGCCTGAGATGACTGCCAATATGGCCGACCGGAAGTAAAAATCTGGAAAATTTGACATTTGAAATGCATTTAGGCTTATCTGTTAAAAAAAGACGATCTGGCATTTTAATTTTTATAAAAATAACATATGCAAATATGGTGGTTAGCGCATTCGCAAATCATCTTTTTAGTTTTTGGTTTAGAGGGGAAGTGTTTGGTGTCATTTTACTCGTCTTGATGACGAGAATTCAAATATGGCGGTTATTGCATGCGCAGATCCTGAATTTTGTTTTTTTGGGTTAGACCCCATGTGCGGGTAATGAGCGTTATCGTTTCGATGAGTACTATATAATATAAAACTTACTGTCAGTATCAATATTGTTGTCACAAGGTGAAGGTCCTTTTAACATAGCCATCAACAAATTGCCTGTTGAGTTACACATACCTGGTTATCAATTTTGTGGTTCAGGCCTTAAACTTAAAGAACGTGTGGCTACAGGTGATCAAGGTATCAATCCTCTAGATCGTGCTTGTAGAGATGGCGACATTGGTTACTCTCAATGAAAACAGTTGAGTGACAGGCATCAAGCCAACAAAATGTTCGAAAACCGAGCTTGTGACAGAGTCAAGTCGAAACACTCAAGTTTTGGTGAAAGTTGGCCGCTTGGAGTGTTACAAACACCATGGGAGTTAAAGAGAAAGCTTTGTGTAATCAACTCGAAACCACAGAAGAAAGTTCCCTTTAAAAACATTCTTAGTTTGATTGGAAAGTGATAAAAGATAGAAATATGATTTCAACAGAGAAAACTGTGTTTGATATCGCTCATGCAATCGTTTGGTGGACGTAAGAATATGCAGAAACCTCGAGTTATTCCAATACCTAAAATCGAAGGCTACCTTCCATTGTTACCGTTGCTTTTTGGTGGTCTGTGAACACTAGGTGCTCTGGGTGGTGGTGCTGTTGGTATTGCTAAGGCAGTTAACGATGTTAAAGCAGCCAAACACAAACTAGAGGAAGAAGAACGTCACAACAAAACAATCGAGGCTATCGCTATGGGTAGGAGAGGCAGTGGTTTTAAATTAAAACCAAAATGTAAGACATTGGGTAAAAATCTGTATCTGAAGAAATAGCGTAGCGGTTATGGGTTGTATCTGCAAAAGCCAAAAAGCAATAAGATTTTTACCAGCAAGACTTTGACAAATATAGATCTTGTTAAATTTGCTGGTAAAATGAAAATCCCACATTTTAGAGGTGTATGCATGCGAGACGCTCTACCATCAAACTGATTACGTAAAAGGGAATGTAAAAGAAGGAGCTACTTGGAGAACCATCACGATATCCACTGGTGCACACGAAATAACACATTTGGGAAATTTGCTTCAAAATGAACTTGCTGGTGCTACAGCAACGCGCGAACAGCAGCAGGCTCTGATTCTGAGCCCTAATCCGAATTCCATTAGATGTGAAATCAAGTGTTACACAAGTATCAGCTTTGAAGCTGATGATTCTATTGGGCGAATGCTGGGATTTTCAAAACATGTTCGTCAACCAGGTATCTTCTATGAATCTGATTTACATGTGTCTGGTTCCTACTATAAGGGAAAAGCTTCATATACGTTATGAGTTTGCTCTGATGGTTGATCCGGGCTATGCAATCCACATAGAGCCTAAGAATCTAATTTATCTAAAAGTGAACAAACAAGAGATTTCAAATATAAGCATCGAGATCGTGGACCAAGACTCAGTTCCTGTAAACTGTAAACAAGGTGAACAGGTGTCTGTTCGTCTGAACCTTAGAAAGATTGCTTAGAATGCTAGTATTTAAGGATAAAAAAGCAAGTGAATCTACCAAAACCAATTTAGTACAGTCAACCACTTTGAAGTATACACTTCGCTTTGATAATATTGAATTCCTTAAGACTTTTGGTTATCATGCCATCAAAACTAGAAATATTCAAAGACCCCGAGTTTGACGATTCCATCGATCGAGAGGAATTTCGATCTTGCTATTCACCAACTAAATCATTTGGTAATAGCGGTGAAGTCGAAATAACCATCAATCAGTAAGATGCATTCATATGTCTGGCAGAGTCAGCTCTAATAATCGAAGGTGCTCTGAAACCTCTAGCTGTACAACATGCTGGTGTTGATTGTTATATGTCAAATAATGGAGGAGCAGTTCTGTTTGAATCAATGACCTATGAATTACATAATAGGGAATTATATAACGAGTACGAGACTCATACACCACAACAACCATCAAAGGCCTGCTTTCGTTTAGTAAGAATGAATCCAAATCTCTTAGCAATGCTGGCCTGATTGTGTCGTCAGATCATATCACCTCAAACGACAACAAGTTTCACATGCTCATACCCATTTGGTTCCTCTTCAGTTTCTTCCATCACTTTAAAGGAGTTCTTTGTGGTAAATATACTTTCGATTTACAAGAGCTCGAAATCAGTTGTTACGGTACTGGTACAGCAAAATCAATAATTACTGTAAGCAACATGTTTTTAAAAGCAAAACAGGCATTTCCAAAAGATGAAATGAAGTTGGAACTAATGGATAAAACAGAAAAAGGCACACCTATATTTCTCGCATATGGCAAATGGGACATATATGAGCTACCCTCGCTCAGAGATATTAATAAAGATGTGTGGTCTGTTAAAACTGCAAACAACTTAGGAAGACCTATATATGTGCTTATAGCATTTCAAACAGATCGAAAAGACAACGTAGGCAAGAAAGGCGACTTTTTCGATAACATCGGCTTGGTAGATCTACGAGTGTTCTTAAATTCAGAATGCTACCCTTATGAATCTATGAATATAGTTTTTGAGAAATCTAAATATGCTGAAGCCTACCAGATGTATACAGATTTTAAAAAAAGTTTTTGTTATAAAAACATTTAGGAGCCCTAAATTATGATCAGTTTAAAAACCGTGATCTATTTGTAGTCGAATGTCAGCATCAGAATGAGTCATTCCAGTTTTCAACGGTGGACACCAATGTGGAGTTTATGATCAAAGACAATTTTCCAAATAGAAACAGAGCTTACTGTTCAGTTATTCATGATAGTGTATTCGAATATAAACCTCTAACTGGTATCGTAAGAGCCATTGTGTAATAATTTAATATGTAAGTTTTGTAAATTAATCCGAATAAATTAACTGTATTTAAATGAGTTGTTTTATTTTTATCCTTAAACACTATTTTCATCCCGGAAATGACAATAGATAATGGAAACATTAACCGGAAATGGGAATTTACAGAAGACATAGAATCTCTAACAAGGTCACATGTAGGCTCTAACAGGAAACGAGATCTGATAACGAGGCGCTGACCGGAAATAAAAATTGATAACGCCAGTCTCAACTACTAAACAAAATCATTGCCAACACTAACCGGAAATGAGAATTGATAACGAGTTCACATGCAGGCTCTAACAGGCAAATAATGACTCATCATTTCCTGCCACATGCAAGCTCTAACAGGAATGACATCATCATCATCATTCGTGCAAACGATCACTAGGAATAATGTGAGCTTTGTTGCCAGTTCCACGATGCGTAAAAAATGTTTTCTTTAATTTTTTCCTTTAAATTTTTCTTTCGTATTATATAGTACCCATCGAGACGATTAGGCTGATACCCCACATGGAGTCTAACCCAAAAAACTTAAATTCAGGATCTGCGCATGTGCTAACCACCATATTTGAGTTCTCCTCATCAAGATGAATAAAATAACACCAAATACTTATCCTGTAAACCGAAAACTAAAAAAAGTTGGCTCGCGCATGCGCTAACCACCACATTTACATACGTCATTTTTATAGAAATCTAAATTTCAGATCTTCTTCTTTTGACATGTTAGCCTAAATTTCATTTAAAATGTCAGATTTCCTAGGATTTTCACTTCGGGTCGGCCATCTTGCAGTGGCGGCTCGTGACTTTGGGAGTGGGTGAATCAGAATTCGCGCGGCCCCATAGGGGGGTCCAGGGAGACGAAGACACCCCCTGCCCAGCAGACGAATTTTTTTTAAATTTTAAGGTCACGCGAATTAACAACACTTGTACTTAGGTTGCTTTTTTAAAAAATTTATTAAACTACTTAAACTATTTAACAACAAACTAGCATAGTTACTGCCTAAATTAATACTGAACAAATATTACACAAAACAGTGGCTTTATATAATAATCGGATAAGTGTTCGTTGCAGGTTCTCACGAGAACATGCAGATCTAGCTTCCTCTGATTTCGCACTGCTGGCACTATCTGCAACGGTCGGCATAATTCGTAGAATCTGCTTATGGGAACTGCTGCATGCAAATGTAACTTGATACCAAGTACGTGACATATCGTGAGAAGCCATGTGTTAACTCCTCCCCCCATTAGAGGACGGAACCCTTGGGTTTCGGAATTCTTAAGGGATTTTCCGCTTCTGCTTTGCTTCTTTCATTCTGCTGGGCACATCTTCTTTTGACAAAAACTGTAATAAATATTGTTGCTAGAAGGATTAGTATGATGTAGAGTAGGATCGTCCAAACACTTGTGTGGTATAACGGGAGTCTAATTTTGTTGGGAATTCTACTTTTTATAGACTGCAGCTGAGCCCTGATGTTGCTTACGTCGTGCAAAGGGACGTTTTCCAGTTCCATTGCTGGCGATTCTTCTATGTTCATTTTGCTTTCTGGATCTTCTTCCAACCTTGGTAAGGAGAACAATTGTTGTGTCTCAACTGAGTTCTGCACTGTACTGTATCGTTTACCACCAATCGACAACTGACATCTTGGTTTGAGTGTCACCATATACGTGCCTTGTATAATATGTGTGTTTTCTTCTCCCGAGCATTTGATTGACATCTTGGTTTCCTTTGGAGCCACCACCATAAACTGTGTGTTGCCATATTTGGAAACGATAGTCTTGGTAATTTTTACAGTCTCTTGTTCGCAATTATTGATAGGCTTTTGGAAATTAATTAGCCTAACTTCACAGGGAGGATCTTCACTGACATCTGCTATTGTATCTTCTGTACAGACATAGATCTCGTTCGTAAGCTCCTGGCAGGGGTTGTTTCTGAAGGCGTATTGTTGCTCATTTAGGATAAGGTACTTGGATCGAGGTATTATCATTGGGAAGCTGTTAGGATTGGTTTGTATAGGTAGGGAGTACAGTTGGTAGTAAATATAGTCAGATTTGTCTATTAGTGGAATATCAATTTGGAATATAATTTTATATCCAGTTTGGATAGACTTGATTTTAAATAATTTTTCATACAAAGATAAGTCATTCTTGCTTACTAATCTAGATTGTGAAATGTATTTTTCTATTACAGGAAGCTCTTTAATAATGAATTTTGGTTTGATGATAGAAGTGTGAAAAGTATTTAATTTAGAGAACGTTATAGCATTTTTAGTTGTTAATATTATCGATTCTATGACATTAAATAGGTTAGCGATTTCAGTCAACAGTTCTAGAATATGTGCTCGCTGGAGAACAGGCATGATATTAGTAGCTAAATCTTTAGTAATGTTTTGAAGTGCCAACATTCTTTTGACAATTTCTTTTTGATTATGAGTTAAAGTATTTACTGTTTGGTTAAATTCATTTATTGCATTTATCATAACATATGTTTGTTCGTCAAATAGCTCATGCATTCTATTTTGATCATCAGCTAATAATTGAAGGGCTTTGTTGATTCTTTCGCCATCATCAGCATCTAGATTGCCAGTGATTGATTTAAAAACTGTACCCAAAGGGTTTAGTAAACCTCTCTTAAATCTATACTTATCAGGGAAAACTCTAAGGAAAGTTTCATCTATGTTATCTACAGTATAATTAAGGGCGATTATAAAATTATGGTATTCAGATCTAAAATTATCACTTAAAGTATTGGCTATAAGATAATATTTATATTTAAGTTTACTGTAGTCAGTAAATAAAGGTTCCATATTATATACATGTATAAGGCGCCATACGTCATTTTGGCAATAGCTTCTACCTAACTTGCGAGGTAAAAACCCAGGGTTGTTCTTTAAATCTTCTAATTGTGGCTGCCCTCCGCATGCCCACCTGAAAGGCGAAGATTTCTTAAATGAGTTACACATTGCTCGTCATTCTTGTGATTTATGAGTAAAGCTTTATTATGTTCTAAGAGGGATATTATAGTGTATGGGCCTGTATAGGGGTTTTTGTGCTTCTTGTGAAATCCAGGGGGTATCTTTTTATATACTGTTTGGCCCTCTTTAAATGGCTGATTAACTTCGACGTTAGTTCTGAGGAGCATTTTTTCTTTCGATTTTTCTATCTGATCTAATACGATATCATAAACTATTTTCATAAAATGTTTGTGTTTTTGGTTATATTTTTGAGTGAGTGTAACTTCGGGATCAAAGTTGAAGATTTCTGGGATGTATCCGAATATTAGCTCAAAAGGTGGTTTGAGAGTTTGAGAGTGAATGCTTGAATTGTAAGCTAGGATGCAGTAGGGTATCAAGTCAGGAGGTTTTAGATTTGGGTATTTTATTTTGAAAATTCTATAGTGTTCAATGAGTGTGCTGTGGAATCTCTCTACTGGGCTGTTAGCGTTAGGATTATGAGGTGTAGTTATGTGCAGTTCAATTTGATATGACTTTAGGAGCTCTTTGACGTGTCATTTGAGAATTCTGTACCAGAGTCGGAAACGACGCCTCTTACTGTACCATATTGTGAAAAATATCTTATTAATACCCTGGAAATTTCGATAGCATTCTTGCTTTTAATGGGAAAGGCCTGACCGAATTTACTGAAAGGATCAAGGATTGTAAAGAACTGAGATGATTCGATTTGAAATGTATCTATGTGAATTAATTCTAGAGGTTTCGAAGGAGTTGGAGTGTGTTCTAAAGGTATTTTAATGGGATGTCTATTGTATTTTGCTTGCTTACATGTCGCACAGTCTAAAATGAATTCTAAAATTTTTTGTTTTAAACTAGGATAATATTTCTGTTTCATCCTTAAATAAGTTTCATCCGGACCCCTATGGTTAGTTTTACCTTGATGATATGCTATTATAAGATCCTTTAATTCATCCTCACTGTTAATTTCTTCCAAAACTTTATCACATCTATAAAATTGTGGCGCATGCGCATTATTAAAGTGTTGATTGATAGCCGAACTAACTAATTCATAATGTCTCTCATTAATAAATAAGCAATAGTATTTCTTTTGAGGCAAACAGTGCTGCTTTACAAATTCCGCTATCTTGTCTGGATCTTCTAAATTAAATTTAGCATGAATAAAATTTCTCTTGCCTTTTCTGACGTGTAGAATTTCGGGTTCCTCTGAGCAACTAAAGAATATTTGATTGGATTTATTATTGATAATTTCCTCTTCCAAAATAGGAATGCCTGGTGCGGCATACGATTCCTGGTTAGAATTAATTGTATCTAGTTCTTCGATTTCCTCATCAGCGTTCTCATTATCTCTCTGCCATTCTGTTTCATCTACATTATTAATTACTGATTGATTATCAACATCCAAAGGATTAATTTCTACACGTGATAAAGCGTCGGCGTTATTTGTTTTTCCTTTCTTGTATTCTATATCGTACTCATATTCTTCAAGCTTTAAACGCCATCTTACTAGCTTCGAATTGGGCTCCTTTAATGAAAATAGCCATTTCAGTGGTTTGTGATCAGTCATTATGGTAAATCTTTTGCCGTAAAGGTAGGGTCTAAAGTAATTTACAGCCCAGACTATTGCAAGTAGCTCTTTTTCGATTGTACTATACCTGCTTTCTGTCTCATTCAGAGTTCGGCTTGCATAAGCTACAGGCAGGTCTGAATTCGGTTCGCCTTGACTTAAGACAGCTCCAAGTGCGACGTTGGAGGCATCCGTAGTTAATATAAATTTCTTTGTAAAATCTGGTGGCTGTAATATTGGACTGTTCATTAAAATATGTTTACATGTTTCAAATGCCTCTTTATAATCTTCGTTGTTAATATCAATTTTTGAATTTTTCTTTAGACATTTTGTTAAAGGTTTTGTGACATTCGCAAAATTCTTAATAAATTTTCGGTAGTATCCTATTAAACCCAAAAACGATTTGATTTCTTTTTGTGTTTTAGGAATTGGAAATTTCTCTATGGCTTCGAGTTTCCGTGGGTTAGGTTTAATTCCTTCTGGGCTGACCACATGTCCCAGAAATTCAGCCTCCTTCTTTAAAAATTCGGTTTTGTCCAATTGTATCTTTAGCTGAAAGTTCCTGAACCTTTCAAAAACTTGTGTAAGCTTGTCTAGATGCTCCTGTAGAGACGTCGAGAACACAATTACGTCATCCATGTAGACAAGGCAAGTTTTCCCAATCAATCCGTGTAGAACATTATTCATTAGGCGCTGAAACGAGGCTGGAGCATTATTAAGGCCGAATGGCATCCTTAAATACTCATAATGACCTAGATCTGTTGCGAATGCCGTCTTTTCAATGTCGTCCGGATGTATCTCTATCTGATGAAAACCTGATGCCAAATCAATTGTAGTGAAATAGTGAGATCTACCAATTTTATCCAATATTTCTTCTATTTTAGGTATGGGGTAGCGATCTGGTATGGTTTTATCGTTGAGCTTTCTGTAGTCTACAACGATTCTCCACTTTTGTTTCCCACTGGCATCTGCTTTCTTTGGGACGACCCAAATTGGTGAACACCACGGTAAATGTGAATGCCTAATAATGTTTTGCTGTAACATTTTATCCATCTGTTTTTGTACCTCTTCTTTATGCACCTGTGGGTAACGATATAATTTCGAATGGACAGGTATATCGTCGGTCGTCCTAATCCTATGTTTTACAACGTGTGTGGAAGTTAACTTTTCGTCCTCTTTATAAAATATATCTGAATAACGTTTGCATAAATATATTAACTGTTCACGTTCTTCTTGATTTAAGTGATCCATTCGTATTTCTTTTAAGGCCCAGTTATCATCGCAATTTTTCTTAACACTATTATTATATTTATTTCAACATAAGGAAGTTGACATAAATTGAGATTGTTTATTTCTATTAAGGATTTTCGGTTGACGTGCCCGGTGTAGGAAAATTTTGATTTTCACGATCGTAAAGTTCGGAAGGTGTATCAATCTCATGAGTAAATAGTTCGTCAGAATTAAACCTTGTTCCGGGAACTGTGAATCTTTGCTGATTAGCAGTGAAGTTATTTCTTCTTGACTGTGTTGAAAAATTATTGGAATGTCTTGTAAACCTTGTGTTGCCACTCGAAGTATCCATGGGTTCAGGATATCTGTTTTGGAAATGTTCTCGTGGGTTTTCTGGTTTAAAAGAGGGCGGTCTAGAAAATTGTGAATTCTGATTATTTTGGCTTTGATATTGGGAAGTATTCCTAAATTGTGAAGTTTGATTATTTTGGCTTTGATATTGGGGATTATTTCTAAATGGTTTCTGAAATTGCATAACTGGAAAGTTTTGGGGAGTAGAACGATTGTTGAAAGACCTGGTTTGTGGATTGGGGGTTTTATTATTTGGCGATGTATAATTGCCTGATTTAAGAAATGTCCTATCTCTATACTCGTAATTTTCTTCCAGAACTATAAACTTAAGAGCATCTTCAATAGATGCAGGTGCAGTGGATCTTACTACCATTCCTAGAGGGTTTCTAAGTCCCCCGAGGAACGCTTTTAATGTTTGTTGAGCGTAAATTGCTCTTTTCACTTCTAATATTTGTTGATTGTCTTCATTACAAATTAAATTAGAAACCAGAAGTTGTTCAATATATCTACACCTATTACTAAATGTTAAAGCATCCTCATTATGTTTCTGCTTGAGTGTTAAAAGTTCGCTCAAAAGACTAGTGTCGTCTCGTTGGTCCGTGAAGTTTTGCACTATAGCTTGTCTTAGGTCTTGCCAATTATTAATAATTTTTGTGCTAATTATAAGTCTAGCTTGACTGGTTAATTTTGACTGTATAAAATTAACTAAAAAATGATTTAATAATCTTTCATCTTCAGCGTTATAAAATGTGTTCATAATGAGATCGCATGCCTTAAGAAAGTTACCAACATTTGCCGGTTCCCCATTGAACTCAGGTATCATCTTTAAATAGAATTCACTAAAGTTGTTTGCCATATTGTTAGCTTGGGCCATGTTTATGCTAAATTCTGTGGTATTAATTAAGTTAATATGAATTTGTTTTACAAGACTAATACTATTACGAGTAAAATTATTCTGAACTTCCTGTTCAACAATATTAATATCTAAATTATTTTCTTCAGGAATGACTTCTAAGTTATTTTCAAAATTAAACTGATTAAGTCTGCTTATTAATTCATCAATATCCGACATATATTCACATACATAAGACAAAGGAACAGAGAAAATATAGGAGAGCAACTTACAGTAATAGTAGGAACCAGATGACCATTTATTCTTCTTAAAAAACCAAGGAACCAATATTCTTTTGATGCCTTAGGTTGCTGGGAGATCCGTCACCGACTGCGCCAATTAACAACACTTGTACTTAGGTTGCTTTTTTTAAAAATTTATTAAACTACTTAAACTATTTAACAACAAACTAGCATAGTTACTGCCTAAATTAATACTGAACAAATATTACACAAAACAGTGGCTTTATATAATAATCGGATAAGTGTTCGTTGCAGGTTCTCACGAGAACATGCAGATCTAGCTTCCTCTGATTTCGCACTGCTGGCACTATCTGCAACGGTCGGCATAATTCGTAGAATCTGCTTATGGGAACTGCTGCCTGCAAATGTAACTTGATACCAAGTACGTGACATATCGTGAGAAGCCATGTGTTAACTCGCGTTCTCCTGGCACTTCAGTATTTCAATAAAAAATCAATTTGTACAAAAATATAAACTTTCACAAGGAATAATTTCTAGGAGTATTCGATGAGAGGACACTGTACACCTACTGTACACGCACGCATACGGTAATATAATACGGCACGTATTACCTATGAAAATATGTTTATAGGGGAAAGAGCTACAAGCATTTTTTTCAAATTCAAGGTCCTTGCCTTTTTTTACAACTTGCAATGTTATATCTAAAACTTTATTATTTTGAAATTATTCTTTTAGAGGTGATAATAAACAAATCTCCACTCCAAAAAAAAAACATGAAAAATCCAGCTTTTCAAAGTCTGTAAATGTGATACATACCAGATTATTCAACGGCAACATAGTAAAATAAAAATACGCGTCTGACTATCCGAATCCATCTAAATAAACGACGGAAACTATCTTTGAAGCAGGCTAAGAACTCTGCATCACTTTTGTGACACTCATAAACACCAACCTACCAGTGCGCGTGCCGTTGCCATGGCAACTGTCTCATGCAAGCGTCCCGAAACAAACGCAGCATTTGTATACGAAGGAATCTGGATCAGTCAGTCTGCAGTTGCTTGACGCTCTATGCAGTAGTCTATGATCTGCAATACGTAAGCGCTGCGCGTTGATACATTGAATTCGGTGATCAGGGGCTGGCTTGCGAATTATATCGTATCATAAATTACTATAAAAATACATATCAACTGCGGCGCGATGTAATAAGACATTTTTATGTAGTTCTACCAAAAGAATTTGAGAGAAAGAAAAAAATTAAAATTATGGTGGATTTTGAATAAAAAAGTTTAGCTTAACCGAAAAATATAGGTGAAGCAGTGCTTCACCTGAGTCATGTGACAATGCGCTACTGCCATCTTGGCATCCATCTTTAATTACGTTATATTAGGTTAGACCTTACGTCACCAGATTTCCATCCGGTGCCTTGCTGCGTCACTGTGACGTTACCCGCATGCGCAGTGGTAGGTGGTTTCAGAACTACGCATCTCTACCTACTCACAACACATTTTAAAAAACCTGACGATCGTTTTACTAAGCAAGTTGCCGTCATCAGAGGATGGATTATTATCTGTGGGGCTATATTGACTACCTTAAAGCCTGAATTGAACAGGAAATTAGAGGAGATAACCTCAAATAGTACTACATAATGTTTTGCAAGAATTCTAAGATTGCCTTGGATATTACAAGGATCTTGCTGGTGGTTAATTCCAACATTAACTAAATTATTTTTCTAAATTTTTTGTTAGTTTTTTCACTAATTTTTTTTTAGAAAAAAAAAAGGTGTGACGTTTTATTTTTCAAAGTAGCTCTGTATAAATGAATTGGTTTAAAAATGACCATTCAAAAATACAATTCGACAGGTGCTAGCCTTTTTGTTTGAGTAAAGAATGAACTTTAAATTAATTTATAGCAACCTTTTTGAGCTCATTGTAGACAAAACTAAGAAATCTTAAACCCATTATAATGGCAGATAGTAAACTCCCGGTTGCCGAAAATTGTTTTCCGGTGGTGCATTTTATGTGGATATGTCTTGCACAAATTATTCAGAGTTTAGACTTCAGAAATTCTTAAGCTAAAGAACTGGTTAATTTTTGTTGACATTGCTGACATTTTTAAGACTTTAAAATTAATCAAAATAATTATTTGGAACATGAAACATC
Organism: Tillus elongatus; assembly: GCA_964006375.1. Taxonomy (NCBI): domain Eukaryota; kingdom Metazoa; phylum Arthropoda; class Insecta; order Coleoptera; family Cleridae; genus Tillus; species Tillus elongatus. Next base: position 71,658,534 of record OZ023268.1, on the reverse strand, counting down.
AAGTGTGAGGCACTGAAATACGGAAAAATGATATTTATGGATTTATTAATGAATTTTCCAGCTAACTGGACCTGCTTAAATAAAAACAATAAGCAACGGTACAAAAAGTGAAGCTACGAGAGAACATAGACCGTTGCAGACTAGAACAGGATAAAGTAATCAATGAAATACTGGGACCACTACTGTTTAACCTGTATGCGAATGCGGTGTATGCACTTGATTTTCGGGGAAACGTCTATGGATATGCCGATGATATCGTTTTAGTTTGTAGTGGCGAGACTTCGGGAGAGGCCAAGGGAAAGATAGCCGAGGATCTGGGAAAGATGATAATGTTTTTGGACAGCAGAAAATTAAAAGTTAATGCCGATAACACAGTTTTCGTTCCATTTTCCTCCTACGTGACGAGGCTGCCACAGTTCGCGGAGATAGCGACAAACGACTGGAGTACATCCTTAGAAGTGCTGAGAGCGGAAACGGTTGAATATCTGGGTGTTCGCATTGATAACAATATGAGGTGGCACGACCAGATGAATTTTATTACAAGGAAGATTCGTTCGCAGTACAGTACATTTCGACATCTATCAAGGATATAAGATTTTAACACACTGAGACAAGTTTACCGGGCGTTAGTAGAACCACATATCACATATGGAATTATAGGTTGGGGAGGTGTAAGAGATGTTCATTTGAGTAGTCTAAATGTGGCACAGAAGCATATACTTAAGATAATTGGGCATAAGCCATATACATACCCAAGTGATGCAATTTACGCGGAATCGAACATAATGGATGCTAGACAAATGTTCTTCTTTAGATGTGTGACAAGACAGTTCTCCGAAGGAAAAAGGTATTCCAGCTATGCTTACAACATGAGAAATACACATAGGATATTACCTGTCCATCGTATGCAGAAGGCAATAAGTCAGAGGTCGTATATCTATCAAAAACCTCGAATGTTCAATAAACTTCCAGAAAGAATACGTACTGTTAACACTTTGAGACGGTTCAAGAGAGAAGTGAGGGAATATATTATGGAGACTCCTAGACAGGAGATTCATTCGTTTGTTAATGTAGAGACATAGAATGAAATCAGAAATCAGGTTTTTACGTGCACGCGTGGGTGTTACTGTGCGCGTATATGAGTGCGGTTATTATGTGTGTGTGTGTGTGTGTGTGTGTGTGTATGAGAAAGATAGAGAGAGAGAGAGAGAGAGAGAGAGAGAGAGAGAGAGAGAAGTATTGTAAGTGTGAGATGGTTGTATGTGTGGGGTGAATAAGAGAGATAGTGTGTATAAAAGTAAAGAGTATATGAGTGCGTGCATGGGTGTGTATGTGAGAGAGTGAGAAGTATTGTAAATTAATTTAGGACTGTATATCCTCCTTATAGGTCACTAATATTGTAAAGAGGCAGAGTGCTAATTGTGTTGATGTTCTTTATTACTATTGTAAAGTCGCATACAAGGTATTACCTTTCGCGACTATAATATTATAGGTTTATTATTGTTATTATTGTCATCATGATACTAAATTGAATGTAATTGAATTGAATAAACTTTATTATTATTATTAAATACAACATAAATGTAATTCTAGATTCTTGGCATTTATAAATGCCGGTAAAAGCCAGACCTGTTAATTAGAAGATATGGGAAGCTAAGAGTAGTTTTAGATAAAGAATTAAGGAATTTCAAACATATTTTTGTATTGTAATAAAACTCGCGGTGCGCTATTATTTTGGGATGTTTGAATTCGTTGCCTGATGGTTGGAGATTCTGTCGCTGTGTGTCAGTTGTCTTGTGTTCCTGCACAATAGTTGGTACTTATCAGTGCTCATTACAGGTTCAAATCTTTACTTAGTTTTTTGTTATGTTAAAAATTAACATAACAAAACACGACCGTTCAAAAATATAGCTTATAGCCAAATACGTGTATCGTTTTATGGACGATAATTATTGCGATCAATTTTAAATACCAGTGATATAATTAAAAACAGTCATTTATTTGGCTTACCGAACGTTAAGCTATAAGCGCTTTTAAAGTATTTTTTGTCGAAAAAATTAATTGTAAATTGGCTTTTAAAAAATGCTATCTAGACCCCTCGTGATTTAAGCTTCGAATGGTGAGCAAACAAAGTTTTTTTTTGGCTTCCTCTCTTCAAAAGTCGTTGGTTGTGCTAACATTTTGTTTGTTTTCAGTTTGTTTAATAATTTCTCCACTAGGCAAGCAGTGTATCCGTTATATTCGGCCACGTTCTTAATCTACCCTATCCTTTGGTATATCTATTTTTACTTAAAGAAACATTAATTAACCTGTTTACTAAAAATTCAGATTGGCCATTTTCAGTGCGTACGTATGATATGAGTCATTCGGAATGTAACTTAGAGTGGTGGTTTTCTTCCTATGGATATCAAATTCTAAAGTGTCTTTATAAATTTGATTTTATAAAATTTACCCACGAGTTAGAAATTAATAACAAATTACCTCTACTAGATGTACTAGCTATAAAAAATAAGGACACTTTAGAATTAGATGTCCATAGGAAGGAAACCACCACTCTAAGTAACATTGCGAATGACTCATCATACGTACGCACAAAAATGGCCAGTCTAAACTTTTTAGTGAACAGGTTAATTAATTTTTCCTTAAGTGAAAATATATATTAGAATTAGGGTACGTAAAGAACGTGGCCGAATATAACGGATGAACTGTTTGCCTAGTGGAGAAATTAATTAATAAACAGAAAACAAACAAAATGCTAATAAAATCAACTACTTTGAGAAGAGAGAAAAACTCAGAACAACTTTGTTTGCTTACCATTTGAACCTCGAATCACGAGGGGTCTAAATAGCATTTTAAAAAAAGCTAACTTGCAACTAAATTTTCGACAAAAATACTTTAAAAACTTGCTAGGTAACCCACAACACAAGAATAGTACCGCTAACATATCGGGAATTTATGAAACAAGTTGCAAAACTTGTGATCTTAAATACGTCAGACAAACAAAAAGATCTATTAAAATTAGATTTAAACACTTAACACAGCTAAGATACGGGACTATGGGTAAATCTTTCGTTGCGCCCGGCATATTTGGGATAATAATCACCACGTAGATAAGGACAATCTAAAATTAATAAAAAATGTTAGAAAACCAGGAGAGCTAAACGCTGCGAAAGTATATATATATATATATATATATATATATATATATATATATATATATATATATATATATATATATATATATATATATATATATATATATATACAGTGTGGAACAGCCAAATGGAATAAATTCGATAACGGATAAATGAGGGCGTGTTGGGAAAAACGCTTGGACACGTCGATTTGTATTTTTAACTGCGCATCTTTTTCAAGAAAAAAATATTATATAGGGTGCGTCATGTGACAGTGGCCAATACCAACTTTCTTATTTTAAATACAAGCCCCTGTATATTATTAATTTTTTGGATTCTTCAGAAAATTCTAGACATAATTCATATACAATGTTCTATACCTATCTTCAACTGTTTCGGAAATATTAAGTATTTTCAGATTTATTACAAAAATTAACATTAAAAATAGAAAATTATTTTATTTCACAAATTCGCTACATTGCATTCAATACTTATTTCCCATTCAGCTCTTGATAATGAGAAAGTAAACAAAAACCATTCCTGCGTTTCTTTTTACTGATATGAAATGAAACAAAAACAAAAACAGTTTTCTTTCTGTTCGTATAAAACTCGTAGCCTTAGCAACTTGTTGTCTGCCTGCATGACAGTAGTGATTAGTGTCAGTGCTATTGTCGTTTGAATTTCGTTAACTGTACGTAATAATATCAGAAAAATGGTTCATTTAACAGAAATGCACAAAATAACCATTCTACAAATGATTGGTTATGGAGATAACACACGGACACAGATGGAAGTGTCTCGCTTATTTCACGAAAAATTTCCAAATTTGCCGCCTGTATCCCAAGGAACAATTAGCAAAATAGAAAAGCAGTTTCGCGAGCTTGGTCATGTGAGACAGATAAAAAAAGTAGCTGCCAATGCAGTAAGTGATGATACGAAATCGGATATTACGCTTGAGTTTCAAGAAAACCCACATACTTCTGGTCGACAAGCAGCCCAACTATTCAACGTTAGCCACACAGCAATTTTTCGAACATTAAAGGAAAGTAAAATGCATCCCTATAAAATGATACCAACTCAGGAGCTCATGGAGGACGATTTCGATAGGAGAACGTATTTTTGTGAACAAATGATGGCAAAGTTAGATAACAATGTGATCCAATTAGAAGATGTTTTGTTTTCTGATGAGAGCACATTTACACTTCACGGTCATGTTAATCGTCAAAATTGCCGCTATTGGTCTAATGAGAATCCTCATTGGATGAGAGAGGAACATACGCAATATCCTGAAAAAGTTAATGTTTGGGCAGGAATTGTTGGAAATCATATCATAGGTCCCTTTTTCATTGATGGCAACTTGAATGGGGATAAATATTTAGAACTGCTCCAAAATAATGTCGTGCCAACTTTGACAAACTTATATCCAGATCCAGCAAACCCACAAGTTCCTGCCAATAAAATATGGTTTCAGCAAGATGGAGCACCGCCCCATTACCAAATCAATGTCCGGCAGTACCTGAACCAAATTTTTCCAAATCGGTGGATAGGGAGGCGCGGATCGATAGAATGGCCAGCACGATCTCCTGATCTGTCGCTATTAGACTACTTTTTGTGGGGATATGTCAAAAGTATTGTATACAAAACTAAGCCCCTCAACTTAGATGACTTAAAAAGACGAATCACGCTTGCGATTATATCAGTCACGCCTGAGATGTTGAGTAATGTTAGAAGACATTTCTATACCAGATTAGCATGTTGCCAAGATGTTCGTGGCGAGCATTTTGAACATTTACTACATTGACATTAATTTTTTTTTGTTTTTTTAAATTATTAAGAAATAATCAGTATTTCTTATTAGAATTTGTGAAATAAAATAATTTTCTATTTTTAATGTTAATTTTTGTAATAAATCTGAAAATACTTAATATTTCCGAAACAGTTGAAGATAGGTATAGGACATTGTACATGAATTATGTCTAGAATTTTCTGAAGAATCCAAAAAATTAATAATATACAGGGGCTTGTATTTAAAATAAGAAAGTTGGTATTGGCCACTGTCACATGACGCACCCTAAATAATTTTTTTTTCTTGAAAAAGATGCGCAGTTAAAAATACAAATCGACGTGTCCAAGCGTTTTTCCCAACACGTCCTCATTTATCCGTTATCGAATTTATTCCATTTGGCTGTTCCACACTGTATATATATATATATATATATATATATATATATATATATATATATATATATATATATATATATATATATATATATATATATATATATATATATATATATATATATATATATATATATATATATAAATGTATTTTCCTTCATTACAAAAAATAAACAGTTCATTCGTTGCAATTAATTAGGTACATAAACAGAAGAAAACCACTAGGTTGCGATCAAGCAAGCAGAAGATCCTTCTGCCCCCCGGACTAATTCGCTTACCTAGGTATCTTACATTTAATATTTTAGCGATTCTTTAACCTAGCCTAAGCACTTAACTAGACTAATATCTTAACCGGAAAGTCATAATATATCCCAAATTATTCCCGATTACAAAAAAAGAAAAATTATCAAGTACCATTTACTGTGTACTATACAGGTAGTCAAACAAATGCTTCCTAAACTGTTCAATTTTTAGCCTCTTTAGTTCATTTGGTATCGCATTATAAAGCTTTGGAACAGTGTAACTATACGATCCTTCAAAAAGAGAGGTTTTATGGTAAGGAGGAGTTATGTAATCACGGTTGCGGATATTTATGTTGTGAATGTCAGTCCTGAAGTGGATTTTATCGTACAAATAGGCAGGTTTTTTATTAAAAACAACCCGATGGTAGAAGCACAGCGTATTTAACTTCAGTCTGTTACCCATATTAAGCCACTTTAATTCACTTAATTTATGCGATACATGTAGCCCACGTCGCAATCCAAAAATATACCTTAAACACGAGTTTTGTATTTTCTGTACTCTGTTCCTGGTGACTATATCAAGACAGGGATAGTACAGTGGTGCAGCATACAAAAAGTGCGACAAGACCAACGTGCCACATAGCATCGCTTTCGTTTCAACAAATAAATAATTTCTATGGGGATACAGTAGTTTTAAGGCAGCATATGATCTTCTTATATATTTTGAAATCTGACTAGTAAACCTCAAGTTATTTTCAAAAGTAACTCCCAAATTACTAGCACTCTCAACTATAGGTATTACGACATTATTTATTTCCACAACAAAATTCTCAGCTATTTCAGATGATTTATTTCCAAATAGTAGCCCTTTAGATTTGGATGGATCCAAAAACAAAGAATCTTCCCTCGAAAACCGCGTCAAGTTCGCCAGATCACAATTGATCTTGGTCTCCGCCTCACGAACCTTTCCCCTTTCGAACGACAAATATAGCTGGGTATCATCGGCATACATATGAAACTGACAATGTTGAAGCTCACGAAACGTGTTGCTCGTATAGATACTAAATAATAGGGGACCAAGAATTGAGCCTTGTGGAACACCGACACTAATTAAACGTGTCTGCGAGTAATTGCCGTCTATTTTCACAGACTGGGTTCGACCCTCCAGGTAATTAGAAATGAGGTCCAATGCAGTCGTTTTCAGACCAATGAAATGTAAAATAGAAACAAGTAAATTATGGTTAATAGTATCGAATGCCTTAGTAAAATCCAGCAGTACCAGAGCCGCAACTCTGTCACTGTCTGAAGACTCCAAGATATCATCCGAAACCTTTACCAAGGCCGACGTACAATTGTGCAATTGTCTGAAGACAGACCGATGCGACGGCAAAATGGGATACCGATCTAAGTGCGAATTTAGTTGTTGATAGATTACATGTTCAAAATCTTTGAAAGCATAGGTAATATACTAATGGGACGTAGATCCCTGGGGTCTCTGGGTTTGGAATTTTAGGAAAAGGAATGATGTATGCCTGCTTCCACTGTGATGGAAAGACACCAGTTGCAATGCATGTTTATTATATGAGTAATATAAGGAATAACTTGTGGGCAACAGTACCTTATCATTATCAAACTGATAGTATCCGTGCCCACTGCTATAGTTTTTATTTTGTCTATAATCCGTAAGATTTCGTTATCATCTACTAAATTAAATTCAAAGCAAGGTGTCATGCCATTCAGTGTATTTCTGGAATAGTACTCAATCAACTGAGAGCCTTCATTAGTCGACCTAGGTACATTATTAATAAAATAATCATTAATATAATCGGCATTTTTTAAATGAGTTGGTAGGTTTGCATGACCCATGCCACCAATATCAAGTCTTCGCAGTTCGTTCCACATTGTGCTTGTATCAGCATTTCTAAATTTATAGCCAAAGTAGGCTTTTTTTTTCATTTTTAATTGCCACCTCAGTATAGTTTCTCAGTTGCTTATAGTAGTCCCAGTGGGATGACAGTTTGGTGCTTTTGAATCTATTCTTAGCCTCACTACGAAGCGATATCAACAGCCTAATATTATCAGTAATCCACGGTTTCTTGGGTTTTGTAATCTTTGATTTCTTTAAGGGTGCATGTGTATTAAATAAATGAACAATGCATTTGTTAAGAAAGTAAACTTTCTGATCTACATTGGCAATACTATAAATCTGATAAAAAGGAATATATATCAAATCACTGACAAAATTATACATGCTAAAACGACTAAAGTCCCTATACTCCACAAAAAGCGGTCCAAATTTACAGCTTATGTCGATGGCACAGTATACCCAGCTCATGATCGGAAATATGTAGTTCAATATTTCCCGAATTCAGTACTATAGAGGGATCAGAAACTAAAATAAGATCAATCAGTGACTCAGTCCGTTCGGTGACTCTTGTGGGCATAACAATTAGCTGCGTAAGGCCTAACAGTTCCAATAATGCATTCAGTTGTGTAGTAGCGGGATTCTCATTATTCAGCATATTTATATTAAAATCGCCTAAGATAGCAAGTTTATTACATCGTGGTACAGAAAAACATATAGAATCCTCGAGGGCTGTCAAAAAATATTTATGATCTAGTGTTGGTAGCCTATAGACGACGGCATACATAGTGATGTCATCACCAGTTTTTACTGAAATCCACAGTTGTTCAACATCGCTACCGGACTCGATTAACGTGGCACACAGTGTACTTATTATATATAAACAAACTCCTCCAACCCTTCCACAACGATCCCTTCTAAAAAGTGTAAAACCCTCAATACTTATTAAAGAGTCATGAATATTAGGCGTCAGCCAAGTTTCTGTCACCGCCAGAATATGAAATTTATTGTCTCTTAAGAAAGACTTAATATCGGAAATTTTAGGTAAAATTGACCTGACATTTATATGACCAACCTGTATGTTACGTTCCATAATAACGAGGCAATATTTAATAATAATACAGCAACAGTAAAATAATAATCACTAAACCAGTTATCTGATCAACTACAATAATAAACCAATTCTCTTATCAACTATAAACAAAACAGCAAATCGCAAATATAAATAAAGGAGACAGAAAACTATATCTGGACCCTGAGGTCAAAAATTAAAAAAACAATAATACCAAAACAAGCACAATTAAATATAAAAACACAGGTAAGTTCACTTGTTCAAATGCAAAAAATATTATTTGTTGTCGGTAATTAATTTTTCCAAGTCTGATAGTGTCGAAAGTTTATACAATTTGCCACCAGCCTTACACATTATCTTACCTTCACTAGTCCAAACATTTTTGTAGCCCAGTTTAAGACAGGCCGTTTTGTATACCGCCACTCTTCGGTGGGTAAGATCCTCCCTTATCAAGACACCTGTCTGCTTTAGTTTACGTTTATTACGATATACCTCCTGTCTACAATGATATCGGGAAAATCTCACCACGATACACCTATGCATTCCTTCCCTAGATTTTGTCCTGTAGCCAAATTCAATTTCCAAGGAATCTACCCTGACGTTAAGTTTCCTCTGAAAAAATGACAACTTTATTGTCCAGTTGTTCCACCCTTTCAGCATACACCTTGATCTCGTCTCTCAGATGGCGAGCCATGACAGCCGACAATTTCTCCATCAGCTTATTTATGAACACTTCGGAATCAAATATCTTCTCTCTCACACGTTGTATCAGATTCTCCTCATCATCTTGACTTTTAGCCGATCTACTTTTTGGTGGATCTGGCATTGTGACAAATTTATTCGCTTTAATTACCTTGGAAAAGTGCACTTGACTTTGAGCAAATTACTTGTACGTTAGCTCGCGGTGCTACACACACACACACACACACACACACATATATATATATATATATATATATATATATATATATATATATATATATATATATATATATATATATATATATATATATATATATATATATATATATATATAATATATTAACATAGGAGCTTAATGTGCAACAAACGTTTTGTATTTTAATGCTAATTATAGTCGAACTTTTTCAAAGTCCCACGTTTAGGCGACAATTATATTATTATGGGATGTTTTGAAAGGATTGCATTTATTATATTTTTAATTGTTATTATGAAAAGTCCCACCTTAGAGCGCTTAATTTAAATTGATATAGGTTACATTTTGTTTAATTTTGAAACCTTTTATGATATGGAAGGTTTAATTTTTAATTTATTTTTATATTGGTCAAAATCATATGTATTTTATATGTTTTGCAAATAAAATGAGCCTTTATTTAATTTTTATATGTTTTACTAGATATATAAATATGTTATACCACATATATGTTAAATTAGCCCGGCTTTTGACTCCATACTTCGTAGGTAATATATAGTGAGTTCTTCCTTTTCAAATCTATTCAATTATTTTAGGCTTTTCTCATTTATTTGTCCACTGTATGAACTAAATATATTATTTACTTTCTCAAATAATAATAATACTTCCTAGCTTTATGCATACCTCTCTTTTATTACTCTCTATATTAATTTTACAAACATAAATAAACATAACCACTTTTCAAAATGCACAAAATTATTTAAATACGATTTGTGAGCTCTTTTCTATCCGTATTTTATATCTTGATAAAAATTTAGGTTGCGCAATTCAAAACTTGTGATTTTATAGACCAAAACAAATAACATTTAATACGAAATAGAATATATATATATATATATATATATATATATATATATATATATATATATATATATATATATATATATATATATATATATATACAAGGAGAAAGGTTAAGGGAAAAGCCGCAGGGAGATAACCGCATATACGTGTTTCAAGCTTATTAGCTATCATCAGTACGGTATAGTCAGGTGATGATGGCAACACTCTCTGGATGAAAATACACGGAGTGTATTTTTGCTTCTTCATCTAGAGTGTTGCCATCATCACCTGGCCATACCGTACTGATATAGTATATAGAAATGCCGTATTAAAAAATCCTGTTATATATATATATATATATATATATATATATATATATATATATATATATATATATATATATATATATATATATATATATCTATATATATATATGTATATATATATATATATATATATATATATATATATATATATATATATATATATATATATATATATATATATATATATATATATATATATATATATTATATATATATATATATATATATATATATATATATATATATATATATATATATATATATATATATATATATATATATATATATATATATATATATATATATATATATATATATATATATATATATATATATATATATATATAATATATTATATATATATATATATATATATATATATATATATATATATATATATATATATATATATATATATATATATATATATATATATATATATATATATATATATATATATATATATATATATATATATATATATATATATATATATATATATATATATATATATATATATATATATATATATATATATATATATATATATATATATATATATATATAATATAGCTTTAAATGAAATACCGTATAAAACAAATAATCTATTTACAAAAGTATTGGTGGGGAAATATTTACAAAATATATACAAAGAAATATTTACACAAGGGATTCTCCCGGTATACCCCACGTTTAAACTAACTTATTTGACAACTAATCAATCTATTAGAGACCAGAGGCAGAAACTGAAATATTCGCGAGTTATACGGACGGTATCACGAATAGGGGTGGTAAACTCGCGGGTTGTAAGCGGGTAGAAGCGTCCCAGGATCGCCAAAGCAAGGCACCGGACAGGTGGTCGGTTAATTACGGACCCTCAAGCATGCGTTGCAGTCATACAGACTCTCTACGACCGGAGGAAGTGTCTCCCTAGGGAGATGGAAATTTCCCCTCGACAAAATAAAGGAAGTCCTCACTATCAAGTTAAAAGAAAACACAGCCTCCAGACGGTGCCTTCAGGACGGTCGGGATACCGGGTATCGCCAGACTGTTTCGATCGCCAGGAATGGTGGAGACCTACTGCAGCCCGAAATATCCCCGCTGGCGTCCAGATCCAGGAGCACGAGAGCTGCGCCACGGGAGACTGCCTTGGGATGATTTGGTCGTGGCTAGACCGCCCCCCGGTTCAAATCAACGTGCAGTCGGCCGCTTTGCTAGTGCTCTCGCGTTCTCGGGAAGACTCCAGCCCAGGAACGCGACCCCTTTGCGTCTCCCGACGGAAACATATAAAGCTTTTCCCCCGAAGACTGAAAACGACAAGGTTTTCCCAATAATGTCAGCCGGACGGTCGGGACACCGGGTATCGCCAGACTGTTTCGATCGCCAGGGGTGGTGGAGACCTACTGCAGCCCGAAATATCCCCGCTGGCGTCCAGATCCAGGAGCACGAGAGCTGCGCCACGGGAGACCGCTTTGGGATGATTTGGTCGTGGCTAGACCGCACCCCGGTTCAAATCAACGTGCAGTCGGCCGCTTTGCCAGTGCTCTCGCGCTCTCGGGAAGACTCCAGCCAAGGAACGCGAGCCCCGGCTCCCCCAGGTCGCCCCGCGGATACAGACAGAAACGAACGATGGACCTATTTATCCGAAGCTCCCTTGCGGCCGTCTCTCTGAAATAAAACCACTAACAAACACAACAACATTCAATATCTTTTCCACACCTGGACTTTTAACGTCACCTCTGGCGAAGGCCACCAAGCGCGCCTAGGTGTTCGCCGCCAGAGAGAGTCGTCGATCCGTGGAAAACCCCTTACATACAGGCCCTCCACCGTACAGCTATAGAGACAGCGACCTACCCAAACGAAGCGGAAATGAGCGGCCTGCTGAAGACGGCGTTCTCCACTTGCCACAGCTGCTAACTCTACTAAGCTGGTGCACCTAACGAATCGCGGCGTACTCTCCCACGGCCGGCCTGAAATACACAATAACACCCAACACCAAGAATCAAGGCGCGGACGGTGGCTGCTTCCTCTCTGTGACCTGGCTCTGCGCTCGCTGAAAGAGAACTAAACTCCCACGGTCGGCCTGCTGGATTCGCTACTGAAACACACAATAAAACCGAACACCAAGAACGAAGACGCGGACGGTGGCTGCTTCCTCTCCGTGACGGCCGCTGCGACTGCTGAACAAGAACTAACTTGTCGAGCGCGTCACAGTCGATATATCCAGACCTCGATGCGGCCTCAGTCATCCGAAGCTTATGCGCCGCACGCGGTGCGCGTAGGTTGATGCAGTGGACCAGCCCGTCCGTCCCCGCTTTCATCGTTTCGCATGCCGCAGGACTCGCCTGGGCGACCTCAACCCGCTATACTCCTTACCCTTCCTCCGATCTCGCGACGTTTTCTTGAAATTATACTTTATTGAATGTTTTAATAACAAAATAAATTAAATTAAATACGGATGGTACGGATATATTCGCCTGTTAACTAATTAGATTTCTAATGGCCATTACGTCACTTCGTGACATCCCCCTCTCTTCTCCTGAAAGAAAAAACGAAGTTTTTTCTTCCACATCCCGACCTCACCTGGTCCCCAATATAACAATAATAATACAAGAAAATAATAGGCCTACTAATATGTCGAGAAAGAATGCACATAATGTGACCTCAAAGGAAAGTTTGCCTTTCTTATTCCATCTAAGCAAACGGTCCTACCCAATACACTTTAAAACTAAATCAAACATCTTTCAAAGCAAGAATAAATAATTAATATGTGTAACGGAGAAATAATATCAAATTTCCAACCATATTCCCTGGGTATGCGCAAAATTTCTTAATTAAAAAAAATAAATATATCTTAAACTAAATGAAACGCTTTTCAAAGGAAAATTAGATAATTAGAGGGCGCACCAGGGAAATGATATTGTCAAATTTTCCATCATAACCCCTGGGTATGCGCAACGTCTCATAATTAAAAAAACGAAATATATTCTTAAACTAAGTCAAACATCTTTGAACGGAAAATTAAATTATTAAATTTCGTAAGTAAACAGAAAATAAAACATATCCTTAAACTAAATCAAGCACTTTCGAACGGAAAATTAAATAACTATAATTCGTAAGTAAACAGAAAATAAAATATATCCTTAAGCTAAATTTAAACAATGCTCCAAACACAAATACGGAACAGCTATCTCCGTAGAGGCACTGCGACGCGTCTATATGCAATATCGCTTAATTTAAGAAAATAATCAAAAAGGAAAATGCAAGTTAAAACTAAATTAATCAGGGTTCCTAAGCGTAAATAAACAAATCGTTCAGATTTAACACACCCGAAATTGCTAGCTTCCCGCCTCAAATGAATTGGGAGCTATTTGAACGGAACTTAGCACAAAATGTCTGAGAATTAGGTTGAGTACACTATGCTTAATCTAAATAATAGTCAATGATAGTCTCACCCACAGTCTCCTCGTTTGTGCACCGTCGAGTGGCACTCCTAGAAGTGTCCCACACTCTCGTGTCACACTCTGCACCTAGTACCTGTCGTCTGTCCATCCAGTCGTGCAGCCGCACGTGGCCCTCTGCGTCGGGTCCATGGAGCGCCGGCTGGCACCAGACGATACGGCCTGCCCTGGTAGCAGCACCCATCTCATGAGGTGGCCTCCAACTGTTGGGCTTGCTGGTTGGCAACTCCGGCAGTTCCCATGGCTTCGGTCGTTCAGCACCAGGTTACACTGGGTAGCTACACGTGCAACCTGGGGCGTACACTGCGTGGCTCTGTCGATAGTCCTCTTCTCCATGACTACATTTGGTTTTGCTGGGTCCTGACAGGAACATTTTCGGGGCCTACTGCCCACTTTTCCACCTTGGGAGCATTTAACGGCTACTCACACTGGTAACGGGTGTGTCCAGACTGACCACACCTACAACATAAACTCTTCTTCGCCATCGGTAAATACTCTGGTTTTACGGGAACAATTTCGTCGATTCTGAATGCATCTGCTACTGCATATGCACGGATAAAGTGTAGTTCTGGCGGTGGCGACGTATTTACGGCCTCTGGTTGCTGTGGTGCATGAAACTTTTTCAAATCTTTCACGTGTATGTGCTTCAGCAGCTTGCCCTTGGTATCCCGGAGGTCATATACCACCGGCGACACTACTTTGACCACCGTATACGGCCCAGAATATTTCGCAGCGAGCTTTGCGGCAAAACCACTGGTTCCTTGGGATAACGGATGTTCTCGGCGTAGCACCTGTTCACCAACTTTGCATTGCCATTCCCTGCGACGCAAATTGTAGTGGCGACTTTGTTGGGTGAACGCCCTTGCCAGATTCATTCTTACTAACTCGAAAGTTTCCCGTAGCTTCATCAGACGGTTATGACGGTCTTCTATTTCTTCCGGCGTCGTCTCCGACTCCTCTGTCTGACCCTCCGGCTGTATTTCGCGTTCAGCGTGCACCGCGCCGGGGACGGTCAGCTCTCGGCCGAAGTTCAGGAAGGCTGGGGTGAATCCGGTGGATTCCTGTTTGGCCGTGTTGATGGCGAACCCCAGTTCAGGCAATCTTTCATCCCACTGTCGCTGATCATGCTCGCAAAACTGAGCGATCATGGTTTTCAGCGTGCGATTCGCCCTCTCCACAGCATTGGCCTGGGGAGTGTATATTGGGGTCAGCCTCTGGGCTATCCCTAACTCCTTCAGCCAGGCCTTGTGTTCATGAGACACTAGTTGTTTCCCGTTGTCCGAGATCAGTGTCCTGGGGCAGCCGAACTTCGTGATGACCATCTCAAACAACGCTTTGTTGACGGCGGGGGCGGTGGCTTTCCTCAACGGTCGGCATTCTACCCATTTCGTAAAACGGTCTTGGGCGACAATAATAAAATTATGCCCCTTTTTGGACGGAGGCAGGGGTCCCACTAAATCGACGCAGACGGTTTCCCATGGTGTCTTGTTCGAGGAAGGCTGCATCTTCCCGGGGGTCTGTTGTTGGGAGACTTTAAACCTCTGACAGCGATTACATTGCCTCACATAACTCGCAATTTCCCGAAACATCCCTGGCCAATAGTAATGACAAGCTATACGGGCAATGGTTTTTGAAATGCCCATGTGCCCGGCGGTCGGTTCGTCGTGGTTCTCTCGTAGAATTCGGCCACGCACGTCCTTAGGGATGCACAATTTCCAGGGATCGCTCAGCTCGGGCTCGCTTAAGTTGTATGCGTCCCAAAAATGTCGGTACAGTCTTCCGCCCCTGATGGAATAGTCGGGAAATGCCTCCGGGTTCCTTTCCACCTGGTCCAACTTACGTCTGTACCAGGAACAGCTTGCTTCCTCCTCTGTGAAGCAAATATTCTCTTCCATGGACTCTTCACAGCTCTCTAACGGTGAACGGGATAGGGCGTCCGCCACACGGTTTAGTGCCCCTCGTCGATATTTTATCGTGAAGTCGTATTGTTGTAGAAATACGCTCCACCTGGCCACGCGCCCAATCGGGGTTTTAATCGTTTGCAACCACCTAAGAGATTGGTGGTCTGTCAGTACTGTAAAATGGTACCCCTCCAGGTATGGGCGCATTTTTTCAATACTGCCTCTGTTTCAAACTAAAAATATACCGAATTCCTAAGATACGTGTAACATATCTTATCTACACTTTTCCAACAAACTCTTATCACACTTAACGATAAACTATGTACATTAAAATTTAAAAATTTCAAAATATTCACGGCTACTTCCCTAAATCCACCTTTCTCTAATTTAATTTACTAACTTAGGTCCCTGCTCGCAGGTGCCATTTGTGAGGGGTCAAATCGGGATAAGGTTATCTTTCCCTAATATGGGGAGGTTCCCACGGGATAACCTTATCAATACGGCTTTATTTACGGGATTTGCTCAGGCGCCAGCAGCGTGGGTTTAAAGGAAGACGCTGCGCTCCCTCAGGACTATATATCTGTCCTCGGTTGCTATTTACAGCTACACGGACCCGGGGTAAACTTCAGTGGAGACAGGGTTCACCTAAGTCCTCAGGCGAAGTCCCTCAGGACTCCAGCAATATATATATATATATATATATATATATATATATATATATATATATATATATATATATATATATATATATATATATATATATATATATATATATATATATATATATATATATATATATATATATATATATATATATGGCAATGTTAGAAATTTTCACACATACAAATATTTCAGAAATTTACACAGTTTCATTCATATCTAAAAGGCCTTTTAGTAAATCAGTTTTGATACATGTCACTTCCTTACTTGTTCAGCTGTTGCCAGTTGTTGGGTCCTTTGAAATTTTAGACAATGGAACATCTAAGGCTTTCTCAGCAACAGATTCTCGTGTCGTGAAAATGCGCGGTTGCTATGGGAGCTATTTTGTATGAAATTTCTTTCGGGACTCAGCTTCCAACTATTAAATTTCACTGGAAAAACCTTCTTATGTTTTCTTTCTTTTCTTGCTTGGTTTAGTATAAATTTATAGTTTAACAGACTATTCTGATATTATTTGTCAGAATTTGTTAAATATTTTTATAATTTCTTGAGAACAAACCCCAGTGGCGTCCTCTTATCTTATCAACCAGAATGAAGAGAGCCTGGATTCAATTATTTTAACATCATCATAAAATTTTGAATCCAGAGCATACTTTACTATTACAAATGTCATAATTTTTATCATCCATGACCACATAGATATTATCTGTCTATTTACAAAACACAGGAATGCATTCGTCATTTATGCCCTCTGTGCTGTCAACGTCAAATTTACATAGCCCAACTCGTGATTTCTACAACATTGTTAGGATACATATTTTACAAAACTAGTTTTAAATACTTACATTACACAAAAAATTATTTATCAAGATCTTGAGTAGTGGTATATGAACTAATCCAAGCATTTTAAGGTTAGTAGAACATCTTAATAATAATACAAAAACACAAATCGATCATATCAAACATTAATCAATTCTTCAACAAACTAAATTATACCTACCTATCTAATTAAACTTTTATGCGTTATGTAGTTTCAATCACTGTCTATTTGTTATCACTGATTTTTGATATATAGATTTATCTCAAGCCATATTTCATTTCTTTTAATGTCTACTATATGTGGCTTGAAAAACTACTTTGAATTTCACTGAACTGTAGTGTTTATATTTTATTTAACATTTTGCTTAAAATTAATTTACAAACCATTTGATACATTTATCACTTGAGAAACGTCTTTTTATATCTGTTTTAGTTTTTTTTTCATTTTGTTTACATTTCACCTGGCTATGTATGCAGATCTCTACTACAGTGTTATTTTACAAGTTGGTTTTACTGGATATTTGATTACCTGCACCTTCCCGTAAGTTATTTTATATCAATTTTATTTGGACATTACTTTGAAGTATTTGACTTGTGTGGTTTATATGAACGTCTTTATATTTTGAGTGTATATGCATTTGTTTTACACATTTTATCTGTTCCAAATATATAAAACGTCACTGACTATTTATTTACATTTAGTATGTGAATTTCCTTTGTTATTAAATTTGTTTTAAACTTTTATTTCTACATTTCAGATAAATTTCAAGAATTTATTGGCAATGCTCACCCAATGTTCTATACAACCCGTCTCTCTACTGGAGTCAGTATGCAAGATACCACCTTTGATGCCAACTTATAATTCTACCAAGTTTTCCACACTATTGACATTTTGTGGCAGTGTTAGTGTTGTGACAATTATCGTTCATAAACCTTCAATATTTTAATTAATGATATTTTAGTTTACTGGTAAGTACCTAGCTTAAACTTTCAGCTAGCTAGTAAGTTGACTTTGATATTTCTAAATATCAATACAATATATATATATATATATATATATATATATATATATATATATATATATATATATATATATATATATATATATATATATATATATATAATATAAATAAAAAGTGCATAAATTTGGCTCCGTCTCCTATGGGGAGTTTATTGGTCGATTACTTTACAAGAAAGACCGACAGAAGCATGTCTGATAGATAATAAAAGAATTCACGTATTTCCGAGAAATGAAATATATTAATTTTTGTGTCGTTAAACCACCCTCAATCGTTATAAACCGACTACCTGGAAAAGAATAAAAACAGAGTTTTAGATGTAAGATATTTATAATTATTCATCCTTTGATGACGCTAACTTGGTTAGTGAAACAATCGTCAGGTTTCAAAATATATTGTGGTGATTTGGGTTCTCCAAGTGTACTTATAACAAAAAACTTTAAAATTCCACGAATTCATCTTGCTTTAATTTTGACAATTAAATGTTTTTCAAAAGTGTTGGATAATATCTGGCATGAAGGAGGCATCTATTAGTCTCACACAAAAAAATTAAAAAGAAACATTGAAATCTGTTTGGTTTGTTAAAAATTCCAACTGTGTAAGTCGCTTCTTTACGAAACACAGCAGTTTATTAAAAGTCAACAATTATAAAAAAAAGCATAAATATTGCAAAGAGCATATTTATGAAAGTAAGAGCCGACAACTCTTTAATAAATCTCCAGCACACGACCACTTGATACGATTTACATCCTAAAGAGTTAAAAACTGTTTAAAAAATTGTGGCAGACCTATATAAACTTCCGACGTAAATGTATAATTCAATGATGATGAAATTTTATCAGGTGATTATACTGATGTTGTAATTACTTTTTTTTTTAATTTATTTTATTCTGCAAACAACAGTAATTACATAATAGAGTACAAGTGAAAAATTCAATTGACTAGAAAATAATTACCTGATTCTGAAGATATTTTTCAATATTTGTAGTAGTCTCATATATGTTTTCACTAGGGAAGGAATCTACAGCATTCACATAATTTTGTATGAGGACTGCGTCAACATTCGCAGGAATACCATTTAAAAATTCTAAATTTGGCTGGTGTGCTAATGTCGTTATGGGAGCCCCACTGCCTGGAACATTTATTTCCGGATTTTTTTCAGGCGGAACATTGTTTGTGTCTTCTTGGTAAATACTCACTGGATTAGTCTTATCGGAAAAAACATCATTTTCTAATATATAATTTTCTGGAGTTTCCCTAGTGTAAAGTTTACTCTCAGTTTCTTGTATGTTACAACACTCAGGATTTTGTAAATAGGGTTTTATTATAGACACATTATCCGGAGGCAAATCAACTGCAGAAGCATATTTAAGAGAAACTGTATTTCCTAAAACGTCGTTCGTAAAGGCATAAGAACTTAATGCATCATCTCCTGAATCTTGGTCTTTTAGTGTCTCCAATAAAAAGGCATAGGTTGTCAAAGTGTCATTTAGAGAAGTGCCAGTTTCAGAAGCTCTTCTAGCTAATACATTGTCGGTCAAATGGAAGTTTTCTAAGGTAGGTCCCGTGATTGGGGAATAAAAGGACGATAAATCTGAAGTTTGGTCAGATGCCGAAGGGTCTCTTAAAAAATCTTGAGTCAACGGTCCGGGTGCCTGTCCTAAATCTTTACAAAGTTCTGATGATCCAAGACTGCTGTAACCATAGCCACTAAAAATTAAAATCAAATTATGCAGTTTAAACAGCTTTATTTACAAATGCTCTTTAGAGAAATTCAGTTCACTAAAAACAATTTAAAACGGCTCACCGTTTAAGTTCACTTAATCAAAAGGTGAACCATATAATAATAATAATAATAATAATAATAATAATAATAATAATAATAATAATAATAATAATAATAATAATAATAATAATAATAATAATAATAATAATAATAATAATAATAATAATAATAATAATAATAATAATAATAATAATAATAATAATAAAACTCCGCCATCGCGGGTCCCAAGCCGGGGTGAGGAAGGAGTGGAGTAACAACCACGTTAAAAAAAACAGCGCCCGTCTGGCCCGGACGATAGAACCCTGTAACAGCTCCTGGCTAGGGTCACAGGTCTGTCTAGCCGGTGGGTGTACTGCTTCCAGCAGTATGCACACCGCTATTCGTAACGACGTAGACGGTACAGCCAGCGATGCCAGCTGTCCGCTGTCCTATTTACCCTCTTTTTCCTTAACCATGTTACCCTACTCCTTCCTTCATCCCTACCTGGGCCACCAGGTTAAGTGGTGGCATACCCATGGAAATGGAGCAAAACGAAAGCCTGGAAAAAATGCCGCTGCCTTGGCTTTGGCAGGCCATGCATGCGGGACGTCGCTGGCGGGGTGCTGATGAGGCGGGCCCCTGTCTTGCAAGAAATTATAGCTCAAAATCAACAGCAGGGGAGCCCAGTAAGACCAAGAGCTCCATCAACTAGGGATGCTGCGAGGAAAATCAGCCATCGCTCACACAGATGGGATTACCACGACGGCGCATGAAATGGACTATGAATATGAATGAAACCATCATGCGCATTTACTACAAAGTAACAAAACACGGACACCAGCGACCGGATATAGGCAACAACTTCACACCGAATTTCTCAGAATGTACCCACATATACAGGTGACTCAACAGAGAGTAGCGGATCAGTATCGTGTTATGCTTAGGAATAACCTTATTCCACAAACGAGACTAGATACCATCAGACTGGAAGTTGAATATGAAATCACTAACATAGCGGTTACGGAAAATAACGAGATCCTGTTTGATGGTAGCAATCTGCAACCTGTACATACTGAGCAAGAATAACACATCGAAGGTACGCAAGAAAATTAGGGACTCATAGACAAATTGTCCACAGAAATGAGTCGTGCAGTCGCGGAGTATGAAGGAACAAATCCTCTTACGAAACTACCATTACCTAGGCTAAGATCATCTAGAAAGCTGGCAATTATATTGGAACTTTTGAACAGAATAATTCTGCCATAGCACCCTCTAGAGATCAAAACATTGGAGCACATGCATACACTGATTCACTGTGCAGCAGCTTCAGCAATTAAAACTTTAGGCATTAAGATTTCTGATCGAAAGTCCGATCACAGAGATTCGCGTCAAAGAGTGCCCCCGCGGGAAAAATGTTGATAAGTAGAGTGGAAACATTTCAAAAAGAAATCGGACATCTGACGCAATACATTGGGGGAGTACAGACAAGAAAATTGCAGAAAAGAGTAGAGGACATAATAGGCAGAGTTCGACAACACTCAGTACAAGACCTAGCCAACCACACTGCGCAAGAATGTTTGGACACCTTAAAACAGAAACTCTCTATATATGCAGACCGGTTGAGGAGATATAAAGCGAGCAACAATATGAAGTGCGACAATACAATGTTCGAACGCTCTGAAAGGACTTTCTATCGTCACCTTAATTCAGCTAGGAATGCAGCCACTGATACTTTTCCAAATAAGGAACAAATTGCGTTTTGGCAAAGTCAAGTAGCCACAACAGCCTCCTGCAATATTGGCGCCAGCTGGGTTAACAAAGAACACACAGTTTGTCAGAGTTATGAACAGATGCATCATGAGCCGTTTACCACAGATGAAGTCTCCGAGGTTATTAAAGAGCTTCATAATTGAAAGGCACCAGGGCCTGATGGCGTCCAAAACTTTTGGCTGAAGAAATTTGGGTGTACACACCATCTATTGGCGGTGTTAATAAATGATGTTATACTTGACCCAAAGAAGATGCTATTGTTTTTCACACAAGGATACACGTATCTTCTGCCAAAGGACCAGCATTGTTCTGCAGACCCCGGCAGATACCGACCAATAACTTGTCTTCCGACCCTATATAAGTTGATCACATCCTGACTTGAACAACTTGACTGCGAACGAAACAGCATAATTGCGAGCAAGCAAAAAGGGTGTGCCAAAGGATCTATGGGATGCAAAGAACAGCTAGTAATTGATTCGGTTGTGTGCAATCAAGCCTACAATGGACGATGAAATCTCTTTGCTGCCTACGGAAATCTCTTTGCTGCCTACGTGGATTATAAAAAAGCATTTCATTCAGTTCAACACGAATGGCTCATAAGTGTGCTGAAGATCTATAACATCGATACTCACATCATGAGGTAAAATCGTGGAAGGGTTTTCCAGAGATATTGACATGCAGTTTGGACTCGGAAAATGTCGCACCTTATGTGTACTCAGCGGGAAAGTACAACCAGGATCATATGAAATGCAGAACAGCCAGCAAATTGTCTAAGGATGTAAAAGAGTGTTACAAATACATGGGAATACAGCAAGCGAGGAAAATAAACCACTCGGCAATGAGAACGATCGGACAAATGAGTTTACGAAACGAGTGCGATCACATCTTAACAGCAAGAACCTGGATAAAGCTCTGAATACATATGCATGTTCTGCACTTAGCTACTCATTTGGGATTGTGAACTGTAGTAAAACGGACATCCAAAATCTACAACAGAAGGCGCGAACACTCCTAACAAAATCCAAAAAGCATCACCACCGTAGTGCTATATAGTGAGTAACCCTACCTAGATACCAAGGTGGAAGAGGAGTGTTGGATATTGCTGAAGAGTTGGACCAACAGATAGTAAACCTGCGTACATATTTCCATCAGCAGGCGTTTACTTCAGAACTACACCGTGCCATATGCGAGGCAGATAATTCAACACCGCTACAATTAAAATAAAGTGAAATACAAAGTCACCATCGGACTGATTAGGACAAGCTGCAATCTTGGATGCAGAAGCTTCTCAAGGCGCGACATCTGAATGAGACCTCCCAGGCACATGTCGACAAATTGGCGCCGAACTACTGGTTGGTGTCCAGACAGATGTTTCCAGAGAAAGGGGAGTTTTTGGTGGCCATATGAGATCATGTCAACCCAAGAAGAAACTACCTGAAGTATATAGTTGAAGTTAATTCGGTCCAAGATGACAAATGTAGATTTGGGTGTCAATCATCAAAGACTATCCAGCACGTCACCAGAGGATGTCAAGCGTTTGCTGCAACAGGGTATAAAGAGAGGCACGACCCACTTGCGAAAATACTTCATCAAGAACTGGCTCTGAAATTGGGACTTTTAAATCTTAGTAAGGTGCCCTACTATAGATACACTCCGGAGCCTGTTCTAGAGAACTCATGAAATAGGTTGTACTGGGATCGCACCGTGCTCACAGACCAACGAGTTGCCCATAACAGACCAGATATAATAATAGTGGATAAGTCCAGCAACCAAGTGACTCTGATTGATGTAGCCATTCCGAATACTAATAATCTAGAGATAAAGTACAACGAGAAGACCATCAAGTAGAGAGACCCCGAGATACAAGTAAAGAGACAGTGGAGGGCAGATAGTGTCCGAGTAATTCCAATAGTCATGTCGTCAACTGGTGTGGTTCCTAAGAATTTTCTAGAAAACATTAAGATACTGTGTCTTGGAAAGCATCTTTATAAGGTTATGCAGAAGGCGGTAATACTTGCAACTGCCCACACCGTGCGGAGAATCCTGGAAAATGAGGCTGTGCCGCGTTGTCGTTCAGGGTCCGATAACTTGGAAAGGGCTCTATCTGAGCTCGGTCCCTTTGTTATCTGAGATGCGTGTTTCCCTTGGGGGGGGGGGGGGGGGTGTTGGAAAGCTCTTCAGGCTGCCGCTGATGATGATTGATTGATGATGATTGATGATGATTGATGATCGATGATGATCATGACCTATGATGAACTATGATGATCAATGATGATGATCGATGATGATGATCGATGATGATGATCGATGGCGATGATCGATGATGATGATAGATGATGATGGTCGATGACGATGATCGATGACTATGACTATGACGATGACGATGACGATGACGATGACGATGACGATGACGATGACGATGACGATGACGATGACGATGACGATGACGATGACGATGACGATGACGATGACGATGACGATGACGATGACGATGACGATGACGATGACGGTGACGGTGACGGTGACGGTGACGGTGACGGTGACGGTGACGGTGACGGTGACGGTGAAGGTGAAGGTGAAGATGATGAAGATGATGATGATTGATTTCTTCAGTCATCTGCTCCTGTAATTGTTCCGGATCATTAGGGTACTTTTATACACCTGACATTTCAAGTGACCCCACAAAAAGAAGTCCAGTGGCGACAGATCTGGAGAAGGAGCTGGCCACTCTGCGTCCGATCGAGCGTCCAGGAAATATTTGGCCCAAATAACCACGGCCATTACTCGTAAAGTACTAGTCTTATTGGGACCAAATATTTTCGCTTGGGAGATTAGGTCTCATTTGATTTGGGAAGAATGCTCTAAGTGCTGGTAAAATTTGGTTTCTCAATAAATTCAAGTAGCCATCACCATTTAAATTTCCGCTAATAAAAAAGTCCAATTAATTTGTTTCCGACCAAACCAGCCCACACATTAACTTTTTGAGGATACTGCTTATGGACTTCCTCTATACAATGAAGGTTCTCTGTTGACCAGAAACGACAATTGTGCCTGTTAAACGTATCATTCAAATGAAATGTTGCTTCATCTGAAAAAACTTATTTCATTCACAAAGTTAGGCTGAGCTTGAATAAGTTCTGTCATTATTTCAGAAAAATTTAGTCTGCGATCTGGGTCATCCTCGGCCAACCACATGCATTTTAAAGGGTTTGATTTTTTCAGACTTTAGAATTTTGTGAGCAGACTTTTGGGATATGTCATGAATTTGACCCAATTCTGTTGTAGATACATAAGGATTTTCTTGGACTAATAATAGAACATTAGCCTTGTGTCTTCGCCACTTACTGTTATTGGACGTCCACTTCTTGACAAATCCCTTACTTGGCGAAATCCCTCATACTTTTTAACAACCCCACTTTAACTAATTTGCCTATCCAAATGAACAGTATTAGATAAAGTGCCAACTTCTTCCAACGATCGTTGACGATCACCATATCCGTACATCATCAAGATGTCAATGCGTTCAGATTCTGTAAGTTCCACTGCCATTAAAAAAAATTAATTGCACAAAAAAAAGCAAAACAACGACCACAATTGACAGGTGACCATGTCAATGCAGCACCCGAATTGTCTGCTTTATTGACACCAGTACATTTAAATAGGTAAGCAGATCTTGATATTATGTTATCATTTATTCATTTTTTGTGATCAATTACAAAAAACCTGTTGATGTTTCAGAACGTAGTTTTTTATCCTGCATCCAAAAATGGTAAATAATACAAGGTGTCCCATTAAAAAAATAAGTTGGAGTCATTTCCTGTTAAACGGGAAGTGAGTAAAAAGTTAATGTGTTAAAAAAGGCTTATTTGTGATCATTTGTCATTATAAAAATCCAAAAAAATTGCGTCATTAATAACAGAGATATTCGACCGTTTCGGGACATTTTACTAACCCTGTATGTTCAGTTGTAAGTAGGGAAAGTGTGCCTTAGATAGCCCTTGCCTATGATACCCCATGGCTTGTACTTTAAAAAAGCGCGCGCGTATCGCTCTACTGGTATATTATATTTGCGCAAATAAATTGTTTCTTCAATTGCCACCGGAATTCATATACGTGTATGATAATAGTGACCCCATAAATTTCATTCAAAATCGGTAGGTGTTGATCTATCGGAATATATTCAATATGTATCGTTTCATTTTGAATCAAAAGCCTGGTTGACGCCTACTCTCAATGCATAAGGGAGAAGGTGATGTCCCGCGTATACTGATGCACTGATTTTGGGGTTAGAGCAAGCAGCCAAAAAGACGTGAGCATTTTCGCCCTCGAATATGTTAGTACCTATGATGGACCACTTGGTTACATCCTATGACTGGCCATATCTTACCCAGGGCCCATCATAATTGCACCTGTATAAATGCATTGTCGATGACATTGCTTCTCACAAAACATTGAATATTTTGTTATTATTTGTAGAGATAAGTACCCAGATGAGACAATAATGGGAGTAACGTGATATGTGGCAGGCCTTGCACCACGTAGAAAGTAAAACCATTGGGATTTAAACAAGCAGCAAAAGCTTTTAATGTCCCCAAAACAAATATGTGAAGACGATTCGCTAAACAACAAGGATGTTACAAGGGTGATGAAGAACAACATTCCTGCACACGTAAAACTGAATTAGTAAGCTACATTATCGACAAGGAAACAAGTTTTTTTTGTCTCACCAGTAAAGAATTACGTTACTTTATATGCAAACTACCCGAAAAAATGAAGCATTCCTTCATTGCGAAACTAGAATGGCAGAATGAAAATGAGTCAGAGGGTTCTTAAGAAGGAACTGTTTTAAGATTCTTGTTGAATTTTTTTGCGGATTT
The DNA here is from genome assembly GCA_964006375.1 of Tillus elongatus. Taxonomy (NCBI): domain Eukaryota; kingdom Metazoa; phylum Arthropoda; class Insecta; order Coleoptera; family Cleridae; genus Tillus; species Tillus elongatus. The sequence goes on along the minus strand of OZ023268.1, from coordinate 71,631,711 downwards.
TCATTGAAGAACGTTTTTGCAAATTTTTTAGAAAATTTGTGAACTTTAATTTTTTTGTCAGTGAAGTTGAATAAATTGTTTATATTATACAAAAAACGTTTAATGCTGTGCACTCTTTTGGCCTGCTAAGGAAGAAAATAAATGTACTGCTACTATTTCAGTTTTCTATAAAGCTCAAATTTTAAATTTGATACGTACACATTAGTCTATAAAGGTAACTTGTGTTCAGAATTTTGTTAAAATGACTTTGTCACTTTCGAAGATATAAAAATAGTATTTTTATAGAGAAAATTGGTTCAAACTTATACACAAAATGGAAGATACCTGCCAAATTTATAAATTTCGCCTGGTTATTAGTTGGAATGAGCTTGTTAGCTAACATCATCAAACCGGTTTTCTGTAAAAAAGGATATTTTTTCTTAACAAATTTGTATTTTCGAAAGTATTGTTATTGTCCGTTGTTGGAATATGTTAATGAACAATCGCTCCCATACCGCATTTCCTACATCCAGGCGTACACGTGTATAAATGTCCATACTTCCAAACATTTTTGCTACAATAAAAAATTTAACAGGAATTCTTTTACCTGTAATCCAATATTCCACTTTGATTTAATGGTGCTGTACTGTCATATTTCCATTGTAGCAATTCTGTAAATTTCTCGCAACAACACTTACATTTTTCTAATTGTTTCGTTATTACATATTTTTGTTCTAAAAACAAAAATATGATCAATTAATATATATGGAATCGTTTGTAAATTTTTGGCCCTAGGCCACCTTATAATATATATTCGTGTAGGAAATTTTCTCACAAAAATACCTGGAAAAAATTCATTATTAAACACCTTTTGGGTATAATTACAACTAAATATAATAATTAGTTTTGAAGGTGGATATTTTAAGTAGTACTATATTTCACTAACCAAATTATTGAGTTTATGGTGATTGTGCAAAGAATTAATTTTATTTAGCGATAGTGTTTTTTTTTATGTTTTAATGAATTTTACATATATCCGGGGTCAGTTCCAATTTATTACAAAGATTAGGAGCCAGAATATACTTTAAAAATAGACAATTAATTACAGATAGAGCAGTAATTCCACTTTACTTGCCGTCTCAACAACAGAATACTAATAAAAGAACTTATCAAAATTTTAAAATTGAAATAGAAGCAAGAACAGAGAACATTATTAAAATTCCGGTTTCATGTTTAACAAATACTGGTATTTTATCGAAATTAACACTGCGACCTGGAGTAGAAATACCAGAGTTATTAGTTAACGTAGATCATGGTTTCTCATATGTGAGTGTCCTGAATAGTACAGATAAACATGTACAAGTGATATTAAACTCGCCATTGAAACTTGACCCAATCACGGAAACAGAATTAAATTTCACTGAGAAGTTTGACGAACACATGGACGTAGATTTCTGAGGGGTAGAATTAGAATATCTTCAAAATCAAAATTTAGAAAAACTTAGACTTGATCATATAAATATTGGAGGGAAAACAGAAATTGAAGCTTTATGTAGGGAATATAAAGATATATTTTATTGTGAAGGAGACTCTCTCACATTTTCACATCAAATAAAACATCATATTAGATTAGCTGACCCAGATCCAGTGTATGTAAGACCGTATCGCTTACCCCATGTTCAACAACAAGCAGTTAAACAACAAGTAGACGACTTACTAGAACAAGGTATAATTCGACCATCCTGTTCCCCATGGTCCAGCCGTGTGTTGGTGATTCCCAAAAAAGGATAGTAGTGGTAAACAGAAATTTCGTATGGTAACAGACTATCGTAAATTAAATGCAAAAACTATCCCGGACAAATATCCTCTTCCTAATATTTCCGACGTCTTAGACAAACTTGGACGAAGCCAATATTACACCACTCTAGACTTAGCTTCTGGTTACCATCAAATTGAAATGGCACCAGCAGATATTGAAAAAACTGCCTTCAGCACTCAGGACGGACATTTAGAATACTTGGGACTCACTTTTGGGGTGATCAATGGGCCACCCTGTTTTGAGCGCTTAATGCAAAATATTCTTAGGGGTATACAAAATGAAAAATATTTTTTCTATTTAGATTATATAGTATTTTCAACTTCCCTTCAGGAACATATCGAAAGGCTAATAGACGTATTCGAAAGATTAAAACATGCCAATCTAAAAATTCAGCTTGATAAAAAAGCGAATTTTTAAGGAAGGAAGTAATGTATTTAGGGCATACAATAATAGATCGGGGAATGAAACCTAATCCAGATAAGAGTAAAGCGATAAAACAGTATCCACTTCCCAAAACCCGTAAAGAAATTAAAGGACGTTTAGGCCTTGTAGGGTATTATCGAAAATTTATACGCGATTTCGGAAAATTGACTAAACCACTAACTAAATGCCTTAAGAAAAATGCCAATATAAGTCATGACAAAGATTTCCTTGAATCTTTTGAAACTTGCAAAAACATTCTGATAAATGACCCTATTTTACAATATCCCGACTTTACAAAACCTTTTATTTTGACGACAGACGCTTCAAATGAAGCTTTAGGGGCAGTGTTATTACAAGGACCTTTAGGTAGTGATAAACCAATAAGTTATGCATTTCGCACCCCAAATAATTCCGAACAGAAATATTCTACCATAGAAAAAGAGCTTTTAGCTATAGTTTGGGCGACTAAATAATTTAGGCCATATTTATACGGACGTAAATTTTACATTTACACCGATCATAGACCATTAGTTTAGTTAATGAAATAAAAAGAACCAAATTTAAAATTAACTAGGTGGAGATTAAAACTGGAGGAGTACGACTATGAGATTCTACATAAAAAAGGTAAATACAACACGAATGCTGACGCATTGTCTCGCATACAGATAAACGCTCTAGATAATGAGATTTCATCTACGTTAAATAATGTGGACAGTAATGAGAGACGTTTACAGGATCTTGACCGTGAACTGAATAGACCTCCTTTAAGTATAATATTACCACAGCCGATAAACGAATATATACCACCGATGACTCCACCTGAAATGTCCTTTATTCCAATCGAAATTCCAAGTAGACCAAATTCAGAAGATGTTCCCCTAAGTGAACTAAGACGTAATTTACTCGCACAAAAACCAACTGAAAACTCTGACGAAAGTGATCATTCTCAATTAAATGTTGAACCGAAAAAAGGCATACAAATCTCTGAAAATCCCATAGAACAACAACCGAATCAGTATTATATTTCCCCAGTAAATTATAACCCTAGACCAGTAAAACAGGTAAAAATTTATAACCAAACTAAATACTTATTGCAAATTCCTCGACAAAATAATAGATTGCAGATTGTTAAATTTTTACGAGATTTCCAATAAACGTTATTATTTTAGTTTTGAAACTGATCAGTTATATAAGGATTTTAGTAATATTTATACTGAATTGTTTGACGACAATGGCCCTGAAATCGTAAGCTGTCCAATACGTAGAATTCCTTTAGCTGACACAGCTGATATTTAAGAAAACAAAATTATCACACCTCCAAAACAAATTATCGTAGTATTAATGAGACGCTTAAAGAAATATCTAATAAATATTATTTTTTACACATGAAGGAAAAAGTTACTTAATTTATAAATGATTGTGAAATATGTAAAAGGGCAAAATATGATCGTAACCCACTTAATATACCTTTAATGCTTAAAGAAACTCCAAGTAAACCTCTCCAAATTTTACATATAGATACATTTATAATTGAAAATCAAATTTATTTAACTTTAATTGACTCGTTTTCCAAATTAGGACAGGCAGTAGCTATTAGTAGTAAAAATCCGATCGAAACCTGTAATGCTTTAATTCAGTGTTTTTCTTACTACGGAACACCCGAACAAATAGTAAGTGATAATGGTCCAGAGCTATGCTCAGAAACTGTGAAACAATTATTTAATTTGCATAAGATAAAAGTTCATTTCACCACCCCCAGAAATCCAAATTCTAACGGTCTCATAGAACGCTTGCATTCAACTTTATTAGAACACATACGCATATTACTTCAAATTTATCCAAAGACCCGATAACAAAATTATGTGTTATGCGATTATGGCATACAATCATACCATTCAATCAGCCACAAACTTTACCCCGTTTGATATTTTCTTAGATCATACTTCTAGTAAAGATGTGTATGATATAAACGATCAACAAAAAATCTTGCAAGAGTACCTATTACAACATAAAAATAAACTAAATTTGATATACGAAAAAAATTAAAGAAAATTTAGAAAAAATAAATTAAGAGTTGTGTCCGGCAAAAATTCCAAAGATGATACCGTTCTATTTAATAAGGAAACATGTCTATACTAAAGTATATAAACGAAATAAAAATAATCCAAAATTCGAAGGTCCATTTGAATTGATAAAAGTTACAGATAAAAAAGTTGCACTAATTAGAAAAAATAAACAAATAGCTAAACGACACCTACGAAATCTAGAACGACCTAATGTTTCAGGTCAATCCTCTTCCTCACCCATGTCTTTGGACAGATAGAGTTTAACAGGCTGAATCACAACCTTGGACTGCCACCCCTAAAAATAGGGACTATGCAAAACGCAATCGATAAATGGACATTGATTAGAACGATTGAACTACAACCACTTGTACAGGACTTTAACTTTTTCAAAAATACATCCTATCACCTAAACATCTCTATACAAAACTCCCCTTATAACGAATCCTATTATGAAGAATTACGAAATTATCAGAACGTGTTATTCCACGAAATAAGTGAAACTAACAAAATTTTTAAACAAATTATACCATCAAGTTTAAATCGAAAAAAGATAGGTTTGATAAACCGACTCAGAACAGTAATTAAGTCTATCACAGGAAATTTAGATGTTAATGATGCTAAACGTTATGACTCAACAATTTAGGAGCTAACTAGTAACCAAAATAAATTAGAAATAATTAAAAAAAAAATCAAATGTCACTAACTGAAACCGCTATTACAAAATTTAACCAAACAGTTTACATTTTGACTAACAATCAAAAAAAGATAGAAGACCGTATTGAATTTTTAACAAAAAATTTTGAAGTTGAAAACTTAAGACAGGATTACATGGACATAGTAATCATAGCTCAAATGCTCTGTTCAGTTAATTACCGAAATAACAGGAATTTAAAATATTTTGGATACTTTAGTTAATGCAATAACATTTGCCTAATTGAAGACAATGCATCCCTCTATTTTAGAAACAGATGACTTATTGATAGAGCTTAATCAAATTCAAAGACATAAAGTAAATTTGCCATATAAGGTAAATATAGATAATATGGCCCTTTATAAAGAAATAATTACTATTAAAAGCTATTACAAAACCACTCAGTTAACATTCATTTTAGACGTACCTTTAGTTGAGTCAGCATATTACGATTACTATTATTTATATGCCTTTCCCATTCGTAATAGTTTAACCCACACATTCCTAACATTAATTCCCTATTCAAAATACCTTTCCTTGAATGATGAAAATTACAATCTCCATAATGGACTATGTCGAGAAGTCAGATCAACTGAATTCCTGTGTAAAGCTCAAACAATGAGTCACATGAGTCCAAACAACCCTTGTGAAATACAGTTAATACAGTTGTCCACTCAGCATAACAATTGTAAGCATCACCAAATTTTAATAAAAGATGTGAGGATTCAGAAAATCAGCGAAAGTAAATGGACCATTATATCTCCTGTAAAAACTATAGTCAACTACAGATGCAGCAATGGCCGTAAAATCATGGCCACAGATGTTAGTTATCTGGTAAAAATAGAAGGAGGCTGTGAGGTAAAAATGAAAGGACAAACCGTAAGTTCTCATTAATCTGAAATTAGAAAACTTTTCTATGTGCCGATACCCCAACTTAAATTTAGTGAACTGTCTATGAAAAAAAAAAAACTTAACATTGTGCCTCTACATCTTTTTTTAAAATATTATTGGCTGCGGCATCTCAGGCCATTAGCACATTCTTTCCCATCATTCTATATATTTTTTAAAATTTTCCAGACAGAGTCAACTTGGCTCGCCCGGGAATCGAACCCGGGACCTCTCGCTTAGCAGGCTGGCACCTAGGCACCTGCTCCACGAGGGCGTCCGCCTCTACATCTAGATTCTATAAATTTAGATGAATTGAATCTAGTGAAATCCCAGTTATAGCATCAGAAGGAGTTACTACAAACAATAAGTTTCCTGTAATTCATACTTCTATAAGTGTTTTTACTTTAACTGTTTGTGCCCTTTTGTTAACAGTAGCATGTTTCTGTTTATGGAAATTTAAAAGCAGAAGAACCGGTTCCGCAGTCGAGTCCAAAATCATTAATGAAATTAAGAAGACCCATGAAGTTCCTCCGGAGGACATCAATTTCCAGATTTAGGTACCCTAAATCTTATCTGGCAAGGGAGGACTTACAGCACCTTGTATAATGCTACATTGATATCACGCATGTTACATTCCACACCAACCAACATAGGATAGAGTTACAGCCGCCAGCCATGAGAACTGCCATCTTGCAAAAATGCATAAACCATCAGCCTGCCAAGATCGCATTTCATGTAGGAACGACGGTTGGAACTTTGCAGTCCACATCACCGCACAAGTGTACAAACTGTTGAATCGGATTTCACACGGGAACGACAGAGCTCTGCATTCCGCGGAATTAAAGACTGGAGGTGGGAACACGTAGCTGAGTGATGGTAGTGAGACAGTAGAGAAACATTATTAGTTTAGTCGTCTTATTGTTAAGTTCACTTTTAATATTTTGTAACATTAGTTCTATGTTTTCATGTAATAATAATCAATAAATATTTATTTATTCAATCGATTGAAATCAATCAATTAACTGGCGCAGTCGGTAGTATTTGTCGATACGGTGAAAACAAAAATCGTGGAACCGTTCTGTTTTAACAGTTAAATCGACAGAGGAAAAAGTTGAACATTCCAGTAATAGCGACAAGCATCGCTCTTACGTATTGGAAATCAACCATAGCGAACCTGGGGGAAGAACACACATCGTCCGAACCTAAAGGCCAAGTAGAAGAAGATGTACCTAGTAGCAACGCTAATTCTGTAAGTTTTGCTCACAATCCTTTCTTTTACTTATATATTTTAAGTGATTCTCGATTTAGTACTTTAATTTATTTTATTGCTATATTTTTTTGTTTGTGTGATTAAAAACAGTTAAAATATCATAAATATTAATGAGTTTTGATGATATTGATACCTTAGTTAGACAATTTGCAAATTTACAAGGCCCAGATCAATCAATAATTGATGAAAGTGTCACAATGACACAAAACAGACCAGACATGGCACTTTTAAGATATCAGGCAGACAACATACCTCTGTTTGATGGCAATTTCAGGCAATTAAATAGGTTTTTGCAATCATGTGAACATTTCTTAAAAACATTTCAGAATAGCAGTAATATAGATGATCCTATAAATGCTAGCTTAATCGATACAATTTTAAATAAATTAACAGGCAGAGCCGCCGACTTGATATGTTCAAGATTTGGAATCACATCTTGGGATTCCATTAAAAATAGTCTTGTTTTGTCATTTTCTGACCAGCGAAGCATAGATTGTTTGATCCAAGACTTAATAAATATGAGACCCTTAAAAAAGGAGCAACCTTTAGACTTTGGTATAAGAATACAAGACGCTAGAAGTTTACTTTTGTTTGAATTAAACCAATGTATTCAAGACAAAAATGAAAAGAGAATAAAAATAATTCATTATGATGACTGCACTCAAAACGTTCATAAGTGGTCTTCCATATAATTTGCAGGTTGTAGTCAGATTAAAATACCCATCTTCTCTAGAACAGGCCATGTCGTTTGTTACGGAAGAACTTAATTTTAAAAAGTTTAGCAACAATAATAATAGTAGTAACACATCTTACTCCCAGCCTGCGTATAAAGCTATCCAAAAACCCTTATTCACCCACTCAAAAATGCACCTGGATGCTTCATACGTACCTAATTTCCCGGTAGAGTATAATCATCCTAATTTTGCCCCAAATGGTTACACCAAATTTCAGCAATCACCAAAACCACAAATGTCATATTTATCACAAACCCCATTTACACCAACATTCGGTCAAAATACCTATCAGCCAAAACCTAGTTCACAAATTATTAACAGGCGATTTCAAAATTGTTCTAAACCCAATTTTAATAATAACCTTTGGCAGCCAGAAAATAGATTACCTTCTCAACAACACTCTAGATTCGCAAATCAGCGAACTAGTGCCATTCTGAGGAATCAAAACCAAAACCAAAATAGATATGTACCAGAGCCAATGTATTATTCATCTGGGAATTCTGTTAGACCGAAAACAACATTCGTATCTGAGGAACTTTTCAATCAAGAGATTGATGAACATCCTTTTCCAACTGGCGAGAACACGAATACCAATCAAAATTATTACGAAACCTTTGATACGTTTAATATGCCACAATGTTCCGAAAACTTGGAACACAATCCATTGCCAGATTTTGACCAGTTACTAAATGTACCAAGCGAATACCCTGAACATTGCTATTATCAAAACTAAACTCACCCTCAATACAATGAAACATCTCCTAACGATGCAAATTTTCAGGTGATCAAGTCTCAACCAAATCAGAGATAATATACATAAATAATATACACGAAAGTTTACCATATGTCAATATTCCCGAAATTAGGGCGAAATTTCTTTTCGATACTGGTACAATATTATGCGTAAAACACGAAGTTTTTAATATACAAACACCTCACGGCATTACTTTTCACAGTGAAACAGCTGATATACCCATATTTAAAATTTTCAAAGCACCTGGCCAACATAAGTTTTACCTTTTTGATTTTTCTGATAATTATGATGGTCTTATTGGAACCGACCTTTTAAGATCCTTAAAAGCTAACATTTACCTAAATGCCCTGAAAATAATTACACCAAATGCTATTGTCCCGATTGTTTATGATATTTTCCAAGGGAATAACAAAAATACATATAACACCAATTTTAAACCGATTAGATACGTCATTCCGGCTAGAACACAGCAAAAAATTAAAATACCAGTAAATTGTCAATCCGGAACAGGCATCCTTAAATACACTAACTTTGGCTGTAATGTCGAAATGCCACAAGCTATTGTAACAATTGAAAACTATTTTGCAACAACCACATTAACTAACCCTAAAGAAAATCCTGTAAAAATTATCATATATGAACCGCTAGAAATTGAAATAATAAACGTGAGTGAAATTAATTGAAAAAATGGAAACGAATGAACCATAAAATATAGATTACGATAATATACTCAAATCTAATTTAAGAAATTTACAATTAGGCCATTGTAACGAAGAGGAATATAAGGTCATTCGTAAATTCTGCTTTGAATTTAGGGACATATTTTATAGTGAAGGCTTGCCACTAACATTCACCAAACAAATGAAATATAAAATCGAATTAACGGACAAAAAGCTTATTTTTACAAAATCATATAGATATCCCGAAATTCACAAACAAGAGGTAAAAGATCAAATTTCAAAACTACTTGGCTTCATTCAACCCTCCACCTCTCCTTGGTCCTTCCCTATCTGAATTGTACCAAAAAAATTAGATCTCCGGGAAAACGGAAATGGAGAATGGTTATTGACTATCGTAACCTAAATGAAAAAACTATTAACAATAAATATCCTCTTCCTAACATCGCGCATATATTAGATAAACTCGGAAAAAGACAATATTTTAGTACACTAGACCTTGCGAGTGGGTACCACCAAATCGAAATGGACCCCAATGATATTCCTAAAACAGAATTTTCAACGGAAAATGGCCATTGGGAATTTAAGAGAATGAGTTTCGGGTTAAAAAACGCTCCATCGACATTTCAGAGAGTGATGGATAATATACTTGGAGGTTTTCAAAACGAAATTTGTCTGGTATATTTGGACGACATAATAATTTTTAGTACGTCCCTGGAATAACATATTCACCGGCTTAGGCAAATATTTAGTAGACTAAGGGAAGCAACTTTTAAAGTCCAATTGGATAAATCAGAATTTTTGAAAAAAGAAGTGGCTTACCTAGGCCATGTTATTACACCTACAGGGGTTGAACCAAATGCGGATAAAATCGAAGCAATATAAGTATTTCCAATTCCCAAGACTCAGAAATAAATAAAATAATTTTTAGGTCTTCTCGGTTATTACAGGAAATTTATTAAAGATTTTGCGAAGGTTACTAAACCCATGACGGTTTGCTTAAAAAAGAATAACAAAGTCATTCACAGTCCAGAGTTTATTAAATCTTTCGAGATTTGTAAAAACTTGCTAATAAACAGCCCAATACTTCAATATCCAGACTTCTCAAAGCCGTTTATCCTTACGACGGATGCCAGTAACTTTGTTTTGGGGGCGGTCTTGTCTCAGGGAGAAACATCCTACGATAAACCAATAGCATATGCCTCTCGAACATTGAACGAGTCTGAAAATAAATACTCAACAATAGAAAAAGAACTGTTAGCCATAGTGTGGGCATGCAAGTATTTTAGACCCTACTTGTTTGGACGTAAATTCAAAATTTATACTGATCACAGACCATTAGTTTGGTTCTTTAACCTAAAAGAACCCAATTCCAAATTAGTTAGGTAGAGGTTACGGTTGGAAGAGTTTGACTATGAAATAGTTTATAAAAAGGGAAAACAAAACACTAATGCCGATGCTCTATCCCGAATTCAAATCTATGCAATAGAAAATGAAAGTATAATAGGTAACCCAGGTCAGGTAAATCAAGATATTGCCGAATTTTTTCAAAATTCGACGGAAAATATTTACACAAACCCTTAACCATCAACGAACCGAAACTTAGAATACACAGATATAAACTCCAGACCCTCTACTAGCCGACAAACAAAGGACAAAATTTTAATAATTTCAGACGTCCTTTTAAGACCTGCGGACAATCTAAATAACAATCAAACAGAAAGAACAAAGGAACCGCCAAGACACACAAATAATCAAAATTCTTTTGAAACAGTACACACTGTAGGTGTTCCAATTCTTGATGAAATAATTAACAATAAAAACAATCAAATAATTATTGCAAACAACCCTCACAATCAAATACATGTTAAAACGGAAAGTTTTCATAATTATAAAATTACACATATTAAAATCCCCAAGTCAAATAAGCAACTAATTCTAGAATTCCTTAGATCTTACACTTGTGAAAACAAAACCTTTCATTTATACTTCTATGATAAATCCATGTATCCTGTATTTAACCAGACCTATATAGAGCACTTTAGTCGTAGTAACGCGAAAATGATAATGTGCACCAAAATGGTAAATACCATTAAAGTAGAAGGCGAACAGATACTAATGATTAAATATCAACATTAAGGTAAGGCTAACCACCGTGGCATATCTGAAACTTTAGAAAAACTAAAAAGAAATTATTACTGGCCAAATATGAAAAAAGGTGTTAGTGGCTATATAAATAACTGCATAATTTGTAACGAAACAAAGTATAATAGAAACCCACCATACGTCCCGTTGTTATTAACTGAAAGTGTAGGTAAACCTTTCAAATTAATACATGTCGATATATTTAAATTTGGCAATCAACAATTTTTGACAATAATAGATGCTTTTAGTAGACTAGGTCAGGCTATACATATAGAAAGCAAAAACGCCATAGAAGTATGTAAGTCCTTAATAACATACTTTTCATTTTACGGTACGCCCTCACGGATAATCTCTGATTCCGGAGCTGAATTTAATAACCTACTGGTACAAGAGCTGTTAAAATTACACAAAATAAATATTCACTTTACAACTCCAGCCCATCACGAATCAAACCGTCTAGTCGAAAGGTTCCACTCGACTCTGCTGGAACATTTAAGAATACTACGAGAAATACACAAAAATAAAAATGTTCGAACTCTTATGAAGTATGCAGTAATTGCGTACAACAATTCAATACATTCTTCAACGAAATATACCCCTTTAGAACTTACCCTAGGACACACCAATGCAAGGGATCCTTCAGATCTGATAAAAGATAATTTCTTTAACGAGTACATTTTAAATCTTAAGAACAAAATTGAAAACTTATACAAATCAATAAACCAAAATCAAATCAGCAATAAACAAAAAATATTAGACTCCAGAAATAACTTGGGGCCGGAAACCTATCAGTTTAAATTAGGACAAACAGTTTATAAAAAATTGGGAAGGCGAAACAAGAAGGAAAATAAGTTTAAAGGGCCATTTACTATTATAGAAATTGTAGAAAATAATAAGGCAAAAATTAAAGATAGTAATAACAAAATTCAAACTGTCCACTTTAAAGAACTAAAACCAACTTCGGTTGTTACAGGTGGGGAACAGTGACAGTCTGTGACATTACTACCCCCAAGTTTCATCACCTCAACGATTATCCAGGCCTCCTACCTCTAAAACTAGGTCCAGCACAAAATATTATAGATAACTGGTCATTTATACAAATATATGACATCACCAGTATTTTAAAGGAATTTAAAGAGCTTCATCAAAATTTTATAAGACTAAAATTTGCTATAGGGAACTCTGCATCACATAAGAGAGAATTCTATAACTCATATAATTTGGTCGTTAACCTAGAAAATAGAATAAACAGACAAATAATCAAATTAAATCCAGTCTATAAAAGAACGAAAAGAGGGCTCATTGATGGTATTGGTTCAATAATAAGGGCAATTATGGAAATTTAGATCAAGGTGATGCCTTAAGATACGATCAAGCAATCACATCGCTTTCAGAAAGCCAGCTCAAAATTAAAACATTAATGGCAGAACAAATTGCGTTACTGCAAGCCTCAATATCAAAATTTTACAATGTGACTCCGACTCTTGAACATAATCAGTTCATTTTAGAATCGAGAATAGTTCAAACTGAAATAGCAATCAAAAACATCAAATTAGAAAACACTGAAACTTATAACTTTTTCTTATTCAAATGCTCCTATCACAAATTAGTGCCTATTACCAAATTATATACGACATATTTTAGAAAATCGAAGTAGCTATCAGTTTTGCAAAACTAAATACATTTCATAACTCAATGACTGAACCAACAGATCTCCTATCGAAAATAAAATTCGTAGAAACAAAATTAATATCAAGTAAGTTACCATTTTCACCTGAGATCGAAAATATATTATTATTTGAACAGACACTAAATATTAAAGCATACAGTAAGGAAAACAAAATTGTTTTTATAATAGAAATTCCTATTCTTGAAATCGAGAATTACAATTACTATAATTTATACCCTCTACCGGTTCCAATCAATAATAACTTCCAAGTTATAATACCAAAATCCAAATACCTTCTCCTAAATGAGCAAAACTATATGTTCTCCAACCACAAATGCAAAGAAGTATCAAATCAAGAATACTTATGCCAAGAAACAAACACCATTAAAATTAAACAATCGCCACCCTGTGAGGTGCAGATGCTTAAATATATGAAAAATAGCACTTGCCACCCGCTGCTGACTAAAGTGGAGAATACCAAGATCCAAAAACTCAATCAGTGGATGATCATAGCCCCTAAAGAAGTGGTCGCCGTACAGCAATGTGGAAAGTCCAAAGATAACATACCTCTGGAAAGAACATACCTAGTGGAAATTTATCCAAATTGCGACATATCAATCGATCAACATACCATGAGAACACATCAAAATTCACGCCATCATTTTGGAATTATGGAACTTCCCAAAGTCGATATTCAATATCAACTTAAGAGAGTAGAAGAGAAAGAAACCATCCCGATCAAACTGGACCCGATCAACTTAGAAGAAATAAATCATATACAAACGGCTTTAGAAGAGCAAAGAAGAAACATCCAAAATCTACATGAGGGACCCATTCGTATCAACAAAATCAGCCTATGGACCATCTTATTATACATTTTAATAATCTGCATTGTTTGTTTTACTTTGTATAAGTATGTTTTAGCTAAATGGTTTCCCCAAGTCAAGGAGATCGATAAGGACAATTCCAATAATCAAGATATTGTGATTTGAACATTCCATTCCACTGCATGTTCAAACTTGGGGTGGGAGATGTTACATTCCACACCAACCAACATAGGATAGAGTTGCAGCCGCCAGCCATGAGAACTGCCAGCTTGCAAAAATGCATAAACCATCAGCCTGCTGAGAACGCATTTCATGTGAGAACGACGGTTGGAACTTTGCAGTCCACATCACCGCACAAGTGTCCAAACTGCTGAATCGGCATTTCACACGGGGGCGACAGAGCTCTGCATTTCGTGGAATTAAAGACTGGAGGTGGGAACACGTAGCTGAGTGATGGTAGTGAGACAGTAGATAAACATTATTAGTTTAGTCGTCTTATTGTTAAGTTCATTTTTAATATTTTGTAACATTAGTTCTATGTTTTCATGTAATAATAATTATTAAAGTTTTTTTTATTCAATCGATTGAAATCAATCAATTAACTCGCATTAGTGTAGCAATAGGATGGAAGCAGTCGTTCATCGCGGAAATACGAAAACCGCTGATGAATTATATTTAATATAATTATTAGTTTAAGTAGTTTTATGTCATAATGTTAGATAAGCAGAATCTAGTTGATACAGAGGTAAGGTACCTACAATATTATAGCAGAATATATTACGAGTGTTTTCACATTAAATATAATGTATTTCTCCTTTGTTTTGAATTATAATTAAACTTGTAATTTTCAAAATTAAGTTTATTTTGTTTCAAGGTGCCAAAAGGGCCTTATCCAAACTGGCGCAGTCGTTAGTATAGGTTTAAAAATTGGGAGCTCTACCGGCATGTGAAAAGGATTGCGAAACGTGTGAAATAGTGAAGTAAAATACGTACGAGAATTCTGTGATATAAAGTGATATTATACCGACGTGATTCGTATAAACGCGACGAAGAATCGAAATAAAGTTTCAAACTGAACTTTCAGAAGTGTACGATTTATTACTTTTTATCGTAATATTGAAAACCGATAAACGAAGTGTGAAACCATCTACCACAAAAATAGTTCAGTGTATTGTCGAAAATTCCAAACTTTCAAATTGAGGAAACAAATTTAAGTAAATCAGAATTGGTATTAATGCAATCTGAAATATTTATGTCTAGTAACGGAATTGTGATTCACAAACTTAACGAAAGCAATTCTATGATGCAACTAAATATTATTTAATCTGAAAAGGAAATCGACGTCAGCCACATACAAGAATTCAACGTGAAGAAAAATTTGGAAAGTAATTTCCCAGAAAAGACGGAAGAAACTGGTGTACAGATGAAAATAATTTTGAGTGGTGAAGGTCCAATCTATGAGAGTACAAGACGTCTACCAATGCCAGAAAGACGCATTGTCGAAAAACAAATTGACGATTGGTTGAAAGAAGGTGTAATTAGACCTAGTTGTTCTGATTTCGCCAGTCCCGTTGTACTAGTTCCAAAAAAAGATTATAGTTACCGGTTATGCGTAGATTACAGGAAACTGGATAAGAAAATAATCAAAGACAGATTTCCCCTTCCACTCATCGACGACGTTTTGGACAACTTGCAAAACGCCAAAATGTTCACGACGATTGACCTGAAGAACGGATTTTTCCATGTTTCCGTAGAGGAAAACAGTCGCAAATACACGGCATTCGTAACACACGACGGACAATACGAATTCTGCAAAAACCCGTTTGAATTATGTACTAGTCCAAGCGTATTTCAACGATTTATAAATGAAGCCTTCAGACATCTGATGATTAAAAATATAGCGTTCCCGTATATGGATGATATTATAATACCTTCCAAAGATGAAGTCCAAGGAGTAGAAAGACTAGGAATTGTGTTAGAGACGGCGAGCAAATATGGTCTTGAACCAAAATTCAAGAAATGTCGGTTCTTATGCTCAAAAGTAGAATTTCTTGGCTACATAATTGAAAATGGTACGATCCAGCCGTCGCTTGCGAAGACGCTAGCGGTTGAAAAAATTCCAATTCCCAGATGTGTCAAAGACGTTCAAAGTTTTCTAGGATTGACCTGGTATTTTCGAAGGTACATTTCATCCTATTTGATCATTGCAAAACCTTTAAGTGACTTTTTGAAAAGTGGGACGAATTTCTCTTTTGGAATAGAACAAGAACAATCTTTCAGAAAATTGAAAACGACCCTTACAACTAAACCATTTTTACATATTTACAGACAAGACGCGCGTACTGAATTGCACACTGATGCAAGTAAACATCGTTTTGGTTCTGCATTATTGCATGAAGGAGATGATAAGAAGCTACATCCAATTTACTACATGAGTAGAAAACAACAGCTGCTCAAGAAAAGCTTCATAGCTATGAACGAGAAGTTTTGACCAAAATTGAGTCAGTCAAAAAATTTAGAGTTTATCTTTTAGGAACCCCATTTAAGATAGTAACTGACTTGGAAGCGTTTACGAAGACTATGGAGACAAAAGAATTTACTACTAGGGTAGCAAGATGGGCTTTGCTATTAGAAGAATTCAATTATGAAATAGTCTACAGGAGTGCGGAAAGGATGAAACACGTTGACGCTTTAAGTAGATATCCAGATAATGTTAATCGTAAAGAACTCTATACTGAATAAAATTCAAGCAGCTCAGCAACAGGATACGTTATTAAAAGTTATTATGATAATTTTAGAAACAGAGGCTTACGAAGATTATGTGTTGCAAGATGGTATTCTTTATAAAAAACAAAACGGAAACAAGTTGTTAATCATACCGAAGAGTATGCAGATGGACATCATTCGAAATGCTCACGAACCAAGTCAATTTGGATCAAAGAAGACGAAAGAAATGGTTTCTACAAACTACTATATTCCGAAACTTAACAATAAAATAGAAGAATTCATTTCTTGCTGCATTCCATGCATTTTGAGTAATAAGAAACAAGGGAAGCAAGAAGGATTTCTACACTCAATACATAAGGGTGATCTTCCGTTAGACACATATCACTTAGATCACTGCGGACCTTTTGAGTCGACGAAGAAAAGTTGCAAATATATTTTCTGGTTGTGGATGATTTCACGGAGTTCCGTGGATTTATCCTACCAAAACGTTAAGCAGCCAAGAAGTGATAGAAAAATTAGTCTCGCAGCAGACAATTTTTAGAAATCCCAGAAGAACAATCACGGACAGAGGAGGAGCATTCAGATCTGATGATTTCAAACAATACTGTGAAAGTGAAAATATCGATCACGTACAGATAACGACAGGAGTATCACGAGGAAACGGGCAAGTTGAAAAATTAGTTCAAACTGTGACCAGTGCGTTGAGAAGAATGTCAGTCGATAAACCTCAGGAAAGGTACAAATATACAGCAGTTCTACGACACTTGAATTGCAGTTATAATCGAATTATCAAAAATAACTCTTTCAAACTCATGTTCGGTGTTGATATGAAGAGGAAAGAAGACATAGAACTTTTGGAAATTTTAGAGGATCTTAGGAAATAAATTTTTGATAACGAACGACGTGAATTAAGAACAGCTGCTAACGAGGCTATATCTGCCGTTCAAAAAGAAAATCAAAGGACGTTTAATCGGCGACGTTAAGCAAGCAAAATTATATAAAGTCGGTGACGTAGTTGCAATTAAGAGAACTCAGTTCGGTTCTAATACCAAATTACACCCAAAATTTTTAGAACCTTATAAAGTGACTAAGATTAGTTAAAATGACAGATATGACGTTGAACAAATCGGAGATTAACAAGGACCGAGAGTCTCTTTGTCAAGTTCCGATTATATGAAGCCTTGGGGAATAACCTACGATGACTATTCCTCATCTGAGTCAGATGAGCCGCAAGATGACCGAGTTGTGGGATCCACCCTTACGAGTCGCCTATGATTATTCGAAAGCCGCTCGAAGTAAAACAGTTACGTGTGGCCAGCCTGTTTTGACGGGGAGGCATTTCCGTTCTGGGGAAAATCGCAGGAGAACGACGTACGACGTGAGGCATGGAGCACCTCAAAAGAACGACTCTCTAGCGAAGTATTACTTATCCCTTTGTATTATATCTATCACAAGTTAGCTCTTATTAGTTTAGTTACTTCAACATTATAAACATTAAAGTGTAATTTACCCCTAGATTTAAAATAAAACAAAAAGCCAAAACGTCGGGACAATTATTTTTCTCAGCCCTAACCTCACATGTATATTTTTTCTCTTTTTTCATTGTTTATCAATAGAAGCCCCAGTGGACACTAAGAATTGAGTTTTAATGTTTAGTGAAGTAATAAAAGCTATAATATTACAATATATTCACTAAATCCCAAGATTTATCCTTTCTTCTTCGCATGGGTGCTCCTCTTTGGTTACCTTGTCTTGCTCCAACATAATTTGAACAGCGTATTTGATAAAAGTTAAGGTGTCTTTGCTTTTCATCTTTGTTAATTCCACTTCAAGTACTTTTAGATTCATTTGGGAAACATGTTTTCCTCAAACAAGTAAGCTTTTTGGTATGCACAAAGTATTCATAATAAACGCCGCACCTCTAGTAGAGTACCATTATCACTTTTAGAAACAAATTTTTTTTTTGAGATGGCAATGACTCTGAAATTCCCCCTTCAGTCTTTAATTGCTACGCCACTTCCAAGTTTGTAAACTATAGCATACTTTTTGATCATATTGCTATACTGATAAAGTTAGACGATAACCGTTTGACTATCAATTCTCCCAATTTGTCCAAAAACACCTTCGGGGGATATAGAAATGTCCGACCATTGGGAGTACTAATTCAGTTGTATTGTGGGATGGAGACTCAAACTGTAGCGAATAGTTATACATGCGGCTCACTGTTGAGTTTTTGGTTTGTGTTCCACGCAGACGAACAGTTTTTACATCTGTTCCAAAATCAAAATTTGACAGCGTCTGATGTAAAACTGATGCAATTTCGTTTGAACTTCTCTGATGATCTTGCTTCGTCCAAACATAAGATTTTTGCATTGTCAGCATGCAATTTGCTTTTGAAATATCCACAAACAGTAGCCAATTGGTAAAAGTTAAATTGTATCCCAGCAGTCACAAATCAAACACATAAATGTTATATAAAACTTGCTATTTCGATAACTAAAGTTATGTATCAAGTAACTTTCATCAAACATAATAATTCGTAACAGAAATTTTAGCAGGTAGGTGGTCTCATATATATGCATTACATGGTTATATATTACCTTAATTTTATTTGTTAATAATTATATAGATTTTTGATCGAGCTTTCCGAGCTGCCCACTTTTAGGCGACAATTATATTAATTATGTTAAATATCTGAAATAACTGATGTATATATAAAATGATTTTGCAAATAAAATGGGTTTTATTTGATATTTGTTGTTATTGATCTTTCTATGTATGTTTGTTAATTTTATATGTGTTTATATTTGCCCGACTATTGATCTCATACAGATAGGGTATGTAGTGAGTTACCTTTTTATCATTTTCCAATTAATGAATTTAGTGATTATTTAATTCCCTTTTATTTGCCCAAAATATATAAAAAATTACGTATATTTATCATGTTCTCAAACAATAATACTGCATTTTAAATTTAATATATATATATATATATATATATATATATATATATATATATATATATATATATATATATATATATATATATATATATATATATATATATATATATATATGCCTGATTTTATTTCACCAACTTTATAGGGATAAAGAAATTACAAAATTAACAAAATTACACCACTACTTATCATGAAATTCTTATATTACTATTTGAGATCTTTTTATTTCGGTTTTATCTTTAAACGACATTTTAATACTACAAACAGATCAAAGGTTTATATACATTAATGACTTAAATTTCCATTCACATTTATTTGCGAAATTTAAAAGTTCCATTTACTTCTATTTAAAAAGGGGCCCTTTTTATTATTGTATAAGTTTTAATACCTTTGTACTTCCTAATTTCATCCTTGCCAACCGCTGTTGGCGTCGTCGAAATCCCACCGTTGTTAGGCAGCCATCTTGAAGACTTCCCACTTGAAACAACGCGTCTGTAGCGTCAATTATTATTTTGATATTTTCATATCTTTTCTTGCAGTACTTCCTTTGAGCTTATTACCCAAATAGAGGACACACTATTGATTAAATTATAGTTTCCAACACTTTTGCAACTTTACTTGGCCGATTTTCTACTTAATTTTTCACTTTTATGCATTGACAGATTGCAATGGCATCCTCTCACTATGATGAACCAAATTGAAAAGCGCTAACTTTGAATAAATTATTTTTAGTTCGTTTCAAATTGAATGCAAAGCAAGCTAGAAATTTCACTAACTGTCACATTTCTGAGCATATAAATGTAGTTTTATCTATGTACACAAAAATTGAGGAATGATATGCTGTCAATGTCAAATTCATATTAACCCCCACTTTAAACTTTAAATGACGTGTCTTAAATTAGTTTAAACAACAGCAACAAAAGAAGTTTTAAATACTTAATTTACATACAAACTTATTTTTCAAACTTTTAAGTAGTGGTGTTAGAATATGACAAACATTTTAAAAGGTTAGTACTAACTTCAAATTTTCTATATATAACCGACAAAACACTATTCATTTTTTTGACAAAACATGTATCAACTATTTATTAACCAATTACACCTATTTCTTTATCAGTTTATATTAATTTCAAGCTACATTTCATTTTGCTTAAAATTAATTTAGGAATCATTTTCTCCATTTATTGTCTGAGACATGTCTTTTTATATATCTGTTTTTAATTAATTTTATAAGCTTTGTGTTTTAGATTGCCATGCTCTTAAAGCAGATCTTTATTGGAAAAATGATGCAGTGTTGTATTATAGTTTGGTTTCACTAGATATTAGAAAACATCTGCATCTTTAATAAGTTATTTTATATTAATTTCATTTTCACCTTACTTTGAAATGGTTTGCTTGTGTAATTTATATAAGTGTCTTTATATTTTGAGTGTATATGAATTTGTTTTACCACTTTTATTTGTCTTACATATACAAAAACATCAGAGATATTTATTTACACCTCGTATGTGAATTTCTCTCTCAATTATATTTGTTTTCTAAAATATTTATCTTTACATTTCAGATTGAAAGGCTAGATGTATTGTCGCCACAATTAGAATCGTAGATCGGTTTCGCTCTAATTAGAGCTCTTCAGTACTGCATACTAATTGTAGCGAAAATACACCTATAAAGTAATACGGCTATGGTAGCCAGTCAGGTGTATTTTCGCTACAATTAATATGCCGTACTGAAGAGCTCTAATTAGAGCGAAACCAGTCTACTGTTTTTTGTTTTTTGTTTTTACTAAATTGTTAGTTGGTTGTATACAGCCTCTATTTTTTTAACACTGTGTTATTTGGAGCTGGCGTGACAACATACTACTTGGTTCCGCAACTAGGTGGCGGCACGTTGCTTCGTGTCTACCACTCACCTAGTATTTCAGATTGATTTCAAGAATTCATTGGCAATGCTTTCCAATGTTCTATATCAACCGTTTTGACTGGGATCAGTATCCTGCAAAATACCACCCTCGATATCCACTTAAGTTGCTGCCAGGTTTTCCACAGTATTGACATTTAATGGCAGTGTTAGTGTTTTGACAATTATCGTTCATAAACCTTTAGTATTTTAATTAGTGATAAGTGATATTCTAGTTTACTTGTAAGTACCTAGTTTTAAGTTTTACTACATACAGACTTGGACACTACTTCTCTAGCTTCACTGTTGGTTTTCATTGGTGAAGGACGTAGCCAGCGCGTAAGCTAACTGGAGCAAGTGGCCCTTACGAATTCTGGATGTTCTAGGATGTTCTTCAACGTTTCTGTGACTATAGTTTCGCTGCTTGACAGCATTCTCACAAAAACAAAAACAAACAACAATATATAACTAAAATAGAGAAATATATATATATATATATATATATATATATATATATATATATATATATATATATATATATATATATATATAAATCAACCAATAAATATATATTATATATATAAATTACCAGAAGTGATAAATAAAATAAAAAAGTACCAACAAAATATTATAGTATAAATAGTCTTAATTTTAGTATATTTAGTATTTAGTATAGCACAATTTTGTTATTTGGGGTAATAGAATAACAGTGATGTCATATATTATACGCATAACTCGCATTTGTTACTCATTATTGTGGACCTTCTTCTTTGATTTCTGTCTGTCTCGTACAACAGTTTGTGGCTAGTGGACTTTGCTTCCGAGGCCATCCCTAAACTAACACACACAACACACACACAGCATTCTCAGACAGATTAAAATTGAATTAGTACGAAATCATGACAACTACAAATAACGATCTGTTGCTATGTTATTATATGATGTTTTGATCAAAAAATTTATCAAAATGAAAATAAAAAATGAAACACAGATGACAGATGAGGCTTTCAAAATGTTTACGTGATGTATGTCAATATTTAACAAATAGGCTAGTTCTATTTTTATGTTAAATATTGACATACATCACGTAGACATTTTGAAAGCCTCATCTGTCATCTGTGTTTCATTTTTTATTTTCATTTTGATAAATTTTTTGATCAAAACATCATATCATAACATAGCAACAGATCTTTATTTGTAGTTGTCATGATTTCGTACTAATTCAATTTTAATTTGTCTGAGAATGCTGTCAAGCAGGGAAACTATAGTCACAGAAACGTTGAAGAACATCCTAGAACATCCAGAATTCGTAAGGGCCACTTGCTCCAGTTAGCTTATGCGCTGGCTACGTCCTTCACCAACGAAAACCAACAGTGAATCCATAGAGGTAGTCTCCAAGTCTGTATGTAGTATGGACAAGTTTCATCAAGTAAGGGCAACAACAATCAATGCATTTAAGTTTTTAGTTTTAAGCTTTGCGTACAGTAGCTAATAATTTATGTTTGATATTGCTAAAAATTAATACAACACATATATATATATATATATATATATATATATATATATATATATATATATATATATATATAATAATAATAAAATATATCATCAATTTAATGCTCAAATAAGGTACCAACCAACTTTAATGTACAGCTGTTAGATGGTCACACAGATCCAATGCAGAGTGACGCGTATGCTAAACTAATCATCACTTATATATATATATATATATATATATATATATATATATATATATATATATATATATATATATATATATATATATATATATATATATATATATAGACAACTGTAGTAACTCGTAAATAAGGCGGCTTGTTAAGAAATTCTAGGTGCAACGAATCTGCTCCAGTGCGAAATAATTACATATGGGTTTAGCTGTATTTTTATAGTGGAAGCTGATGTTTCTACCATTACATGATTTCTAATCAATATTATAACAGTCCACAACACAACAATTACTTTCAGATTTTGTTTTGTCGAATATATTATACACTTTTCCGCGTGAAAAACTAACATGATCTCTGTTAGAATATGGGGATGACACATCGCTATTGTTGGTTGCATTATCTCACCACTAGTAGCGCTAGTGGCCAACGCGTACGCTCCCTATATATTGGTGCAACAAATAAACCTAACAATTACAACAACTAGATTAATAATTATTAATTCGTTTGTCGCTATTCCACAGAACATACCTACTTATATATGTGCTAATCACGGCAATGGCAGATGGCTACAGCAGAAAACAGTAGTAGGTGCATTACTAACAATTAATTCGATAAGAGCATTAACTTTCAAACCGCTAAATTAAAGTCAAATGTTTATGAAGGTCATTTTTCCACTGGTATAGATATTCGTGCGTAGGGGAGAGTCGGGTATTGACGCCCACATAAGAATTACATTTCTCATGGAAACTGATGCAAATGGAGTTGATTTCAATATCGAATTTAGTTTACTATTCTATGTATTCTGTGGTTATCTTGGTACTTTAAATAAATTTTGGATCTTTTAATGAACAACACACCATTACTCAAAACTTAACTTTGGGCGCAATTACCCGACACAGAGCGAAAAACCTCCCAGTCAATAGGGTAGTACCGCTCACTTTGTGAAGGCTCGAAAGGTCGATTTACAAGCGACTGAAGCAAATAATAATAATAATAATAATAATAATAATAATAATAATAATAATAATAATAATAATAATAATAATAATAATAATAATAATAATAATAATAATAATAATAATAATAATGATAATAATAATAATAATAATAATAATAATAATAATAATAATAATAATAGTAAATTTTGGAGCCTTTAATGAACAACACACCATTACTCAAAACTTAACTTTGGGCGCGATTACCCGACCCAGAGGGTAAAACCGCCCAGTCAATAGGGTAGTACCGCTTACTTTGTGAGGGCTCGAAAGGTCGATTTACAAGCAAATGAAGCAAAGTCAGGTAATTTTTTATTCAAGATACAAAATTTATTCTAAATACAAAAATCGCAAACGTAACTTCTAAAATCATCTTGTCCTGTACAGTTCTTGTGCGCCCACTTTTTACAGACTCCACATCGAAATCACATCTTATTTTTCCCAAACTCATTACACACAAGACAAACCTCATAATCCCCATCTTCATTTAAGTTATCGGAACATTGATCATCGCACAGTTCTCCAACCGATTCATAGCTGGAACTATCATCGTCAAATTTTACTTTTCTCTTTAATTGAGCTACTTTTATTTCTTGCATAGATTTTGGTTTCTATTTTGGCTTCTTACCCTTCAATTTTTTTTGTCGCCTCTTTGTTTTCCAAGTCCACTTTTTCCGGTGTTGCCGTCAGGATTTTAGATTTTCCCAGTTCGGAATTCTTTTTAGCAACTGTTGTGTGATTTTATCTGATGGTAGAAATAGGAGATAGTTCTTGGAATCTGACTTGTTTTTGGGTATTATCTGGAGCTTTGGAGATGCTTGCTTCGAAACTGACTGCATTGCTTTATTGTATTCCGGGAATATGAATACCTTAATTTCTGGGGCCCCATTGTGCAAATCGCTGGTCACTTCACTAAATTCTTCAGGGACAGGGTTAGAAAGACTTGCTGGCAAAAAGTCATCACTATCAAATCTATTTGGATTGAAAGGCCAAATACCACTCACTCGAAAACCGTTCTGGGCTTTTTCTATAGATGCGATTTTAACATAAGCCGCATTAAATATTTCTGCAACATCATACGGAGTGATTTTCCGATGTGGATAGTGCTGCATAAATGTAGAACATTCATTGGAATATGCTCTCTTCAACGGGCCAAAAACAGTTAAATCTGGAGGCTGGAGTCTGTGGCTAGTATTAGGAGGAAACGACACCAACACTATACCAATATCACGACAAAATTGATATGCAGATAGGGAGCAATGGCTATTATGATTGTCTAAAACAAGCATAAACTGGATTATCTACGGAGCAACTTCAATTAGTTTTGAAATGATGAAGCCACTCCAGAAAGAGTTCTTTGGTTATCCACCCCTTTTGCGGACAAATATATAAGGCACCAACTGGACGATTTTGTTTCAATTGCTCACTCATTCTTGCTCGAGGAAATATGAACATAGGCGGTATGTAAGACGCCGATGCACTCATATCAGCTAATACTGTGATATTCCTTTCTCTTTTATAACTAACAGCTTTTCCAAGTTGCTTGACGCCTTTTGGAGCAATGATCTTGGAACTTGGACAGTGCTTATTCCCGTCTCGTCAACATTATAAATACGATGTATGAAAAAATATACTCCTCTAGTACTTGTGACAGGTTTTTGTAATATAGCGCAACACTATTTTCATTGAATCCAGCAGATATTCGTCCAATGCTGGTCGCTTCTGGTTTTCTCATGCTAACTTCTGGTTGTCTCTTCATGAAACCACCAAACCAGTCTTTGCCAGCAACTTTTTTGTCTTTGTTGAATCTATAAGCGATTCCATTTGCTTCAGCATATTCATAGATGCTTTTTCTCAAGTCACGAGGTGTTAAGCCATAAAACATATTCGCTAAATAAATGCAACGTTGCACAATCTCATTTTTTTCATCTGGACTGAATGTGCATTTACGGCCAAGTAGAGCTTTTGATGTGTTTCCATTCTTTAAACGGTCCTTCAACGTAGAATAAGGGATACCTATATACAAAAACATGCTGTTCTATTATTATCCAAAATATTCGAAACAATTATAAATACCATATTCCCTGACACTTGCTCTCTTCCCTTTGCCGTTATGAACAGCTCTAATAGATCTTTCTAGACATTCGGGTGTCCAGGAACCTTTAGTAGTGGTGCGAAATCTTATTTTTGGCATCTGTTAAAGACAAGGTGAATTTAGATTCAAATTTGCTGGTAGTACCGCCCATGTGGGTATTGTCGCCCACCTTGCGGGTCAATACCCGCAAATGACTTTTAGGTTAGAATAATCAATTTTTACACAAATAATTGGTATATTTGCGAAAACTAACTCATATAATAAACAGCACAAAATTAGCTATCGTTCAATTTTCAAAACATAATCATTGATGATAATTTGTTATACTTACGGCTTATGTCAGATGACCAATATCTTCTAACAGTCACCTCTCGAAAGAACTAGTTCTAATAATTCGAAGAGAAGCCGATTTATAATGTTCTACGTGCTACAACATACATTATAAAGTTGATACGGAAGCTCTACACTATATGGCGCAATCATGAAATGAGTGGTAATAGATACATTCAGGTGAGCGGCATTACCCGACGGGCGGCACTACCCGGCTCTCCCCTAACACTTGGTACAAATTGTTATGTAACAGTGTAACTTGAGTGATCCAAAATTACAGCATATAGTTATAGTTCATTATCATTCCTTTGTAAAGTACATGTTATATGACGCTGCTATAGATATTTAATAAAAGATATTTATGTACATTTAATTGTCTATGCTTGAGACATTGAGTCATAGCACACATCAATCTCTTTGTAAGATATATGTTATATAACAATATTTTAGAATTATCATGTATCAGACTCGAAACATGGTCAATATTTCAAATGATTTATAATGGATCTGTGTCTGAAAGGTACCATTATTTATGTTGCTCTTCTTGGAGTAGTTTGTAGAAAATATTTGCCCTCATTTTGTGGGGCTGTTTTGCTCGTAAGATAATTTTTTTAGTTTCATCATTTCCTTTCTTTATTTAAACTTTATATTGTGAACACGTTGAGCACTGATCCGTCTTACGTGTGCCAAAATTAACGTTGAAGTTCTTGTTTAACAAATCTCTAGAAAATCATTCCTCAACTCTCAGTCCTTCATTATTAGCCATTGTGTTATATAATATTCGATAGCTTAAAGATACTTAAATCGGCTGGCATATAAATTCTCTTATATGTTTTCGAATGGCAACAATGGGATTCTATGCATTTCAGAGATTCAATAAATTCTTTAATACTTAGCTTGCTTTTTATTTTTATTATAGTGGCCAACTTGGTCCCTCATTTGTGTTTTCCACAGGTAAGCAACGCGTTTTCTTCTAATTTCCTACAATTTCTAAAAATCTATCTTTTTTATGCCTAAAATACATGTTAACGTTTGGTTACATATAGGATCCATCAAATCATCACTTATCTTCACTCACGCAAAATTTAAGACTTTGTTCTATTCTCCTTCTCTTTTCGCTTTCTTTAGATTTGCATCATCACAGTAATTGAAGATGAACATACTATCTTGTACTCGTTTGTTCTTGTTCTTGTAGAAGACTGCGTGAAATTTGCGAAGAACACTGGAGAGGTTGATATGGTTTTCCTTAGCGGCGATATGTGAGATATATTGGCAAACTGCTGGGAATATACCTAAACAGGCGGCTCCTATGGAATACCGTTGAATACACACTTGCATTGAATGGTATCCAATTATTGAAATATTCCTCTGAAAAGTGAGTATCTGTTAACAATATATACATAACTTGCTCGTTTGCTTTTTCTGGTTTTGATTCTAATTTACATCTTTTTTAGCCCTTATTAACTTTACTTTATATAATATTCCTTGATTGTGCCGAGGTACCAAATGTTTACAGTGTGTCCATCGTTAACAATTTATTTTCATCTGATGAAGTTGATTGATATTAACACCAAATTAACAACAAAGCCAGTAGTCAGCGGGCAGCAACAGCACTAACGGTTAATTTAAATTGAAGGAACGTGTTACAAACTATTGCTATCTGTTTAGTGCATCGGGCATCTCTACGCTCGCACCCAAATTCTCTGCGTACTTGTCTGTTTTTGTATCTAAGGTGAGATTTTATACGACGGATCTGTCGGAATTTGCTTTATAAATCCACGACGTTGGGCACGTTAAATATACCTATCCTCGTTACAGAAAGGCAGGAGTTCGGCAAAATTTCCAGGATAGTGGGGTAAAACTGCTCCCTGGTGTGGGTGATTGGCTATAGTCTCAAAAATAAACCGACGTTAACGTACAAAAAAAATCTACGACAGATGTGGAGGCTTTTGAATTTTTAATTTAATTGTGCATTTTCCTTCATTTGTGCAAAGTTGTAACTGCTTGGTTTTACATCTAAACGAGTGATATCACTAAATATCACCAGGCCCATCATGATCTGGCCAATTCTGTGATCTGTCTAAAAATAAAGAAAAGTCTGGACGCAGCAAGTGCGTTATGGTAGTGAATTTTCGTTTAAATGTTTTTTATAGCAAACATGTGTGTGTTTTTTTATTTGTTGAGAAAGCAGGCATCAAATTTGGTTATCAGTATAACCTATATAGTAAAAACAATGTGCCATGTTTCATCAAAATAACTTTATTGTTTGAAAATGTACAAACCTTTCCGAAAGTAAACTTAAAGTGTTCCCGAAAAAACTCATTTCTTGGTCAACGTTATAGATTAATAGCAAATTGACCTATTCAAATTTGAAGCATTTAATAAAAATTCGCTACCATAACGCACTTGTTGCGTCCCGAGTTTCTTTTCTTGCAAACATTCATTATATTTCGATGGAAAATGCAAAAATGCAATAACATAAGGCGTGTTTGATTAAAAAAAGAAGAAAATTTGTATCACCAATGACTTATGGGCCAGCCTGTGATTGTAGAAATATTTTGCTAAGATATAGCTCAAGACACCCTATAATTAATGTATACATTTTTTTGTATCTTGCATAATAACGGATATATTAAACTTTATTGATTTTTTACGAAAATTCGAAAAAAATTATATACCATTAAATGATAAACTCTAAAAGCTAAGACTACTGCCAAAGCATCAGAGAAAGGGTATATTTGAAATGAATTTTCTGGAAATATTTTAATAAAATGAAGGACAATGACGGTTGGAACTTAGACTTCAGGCTTTGTAAAACATTCTTCTGGAGGCATTTTCTTTTCATAGCTCGTATTAGTTTCAGGTTCTTTGCCTAAATGTTGTTTTGACGTTTTAAATCGCAACTTTGACGTTCTGAGAAAAACCCTTTTTTTTTTAATCCATATAACTTTTTGGTCTTTTAACCTACGGAGCTAAATTTTGGTATCTGATTTACCTATATGTAAACCCGCGTACCGTATTTAGTTGCCAATTTTTTGTTATTTCTGGAGATATAGTTTTTTTCGGAAGAAAACACAACATTTTCCCGGAAAACCTGTGCCGATTTTCCTGGATAACGAACTTACTGAAGCCACTTGCAAATGGAAGGTATTCACCAAATTTAATCAAAATCGGCCCATTATTTTTATCTTTTGAGTTATCGGTGTGATACAAATATATTATATATATATATATATATATATATATATATATATATATATATATATATATATATATATATATATATATATATATATATTATATCTAGGTAGGTGTAATTTGTGTAATTTGATTTTATAGTTTTATATTTATATCGTATTTTAAATTGAAAGGTATTTATCTACAGTTTACAGCTAATGCCCATGCAGAAATTATGTAAATCTTATTTTAAATTTTGTGAAATGAGGTGTTAATTAATACATGTTTCTTTTCTCATCCAATTTTACCCTTGTTTGGTCTAGTTTATACCCAAAATATTTGATCTGGGTTTTGCAAAGCTGACATTGTGTTATTTTTAATTTCAAACCCCCTTTATTTAAAATTTTCAAAACTAAATCAATGTGTCTTAAATGTTCGTCCATGTTTTTAGAATAAATTAATATGTCATCTACGTAATGAAGTACAAATTCATCATACTCTAATATTTTATGTAAAGCTTTGACCAACGCTACGCACGCTGACTGTAATCCGAACGGAGTTACTGTAAAACGATATACGACCCATCTATCATGAACCCTGTATAATCCCTACATGATTTTTCTAACGGAATTAATCAAAAACTAGGTCCAATTTTGTAAAAATATTTGCACCCGTTATTCTACCAAATATGCTTTTAATCCCCATCGATGCCTCATATTGTGGAATTGTTAATTTATTTATATTTCGTGCATCCAAACACAATCTAATGCCCCCATCTGCCTTTTTCACTACTACTATGGGATTAATCTAAGGTGCATCACATCTTTCTATGACACCCTGCTCTAACATTTAATCAATCTCTTTTGCTACCCCTTTTCTGTATCGATATGGAATAGGATAATTTTTCGGTTTAAAATTCTCAGTATCTTTAACAATAATTTTATATACATGGCCACTCGCTATTCTTCTACTACTATCAAACAAACCCCTACATTTATACAATAACTTTTTAATATCATTTTCAATATTTTTCTCATATATATATTCTTCTATAACTGGCACGAACTCATCGGATCGCCCATACTCCTAATTATTATTCTTCTTTATATTCCTCGCTAGACCATCTATTTTTCTTTCATTTATTCCCACCATGTACATTTTCTCATTATTTCTTTCAACTGTATTCAGTTCGTAACTGATATTCACATTTTTTTCACTTAACTCATCCGATCCTATTATAATATCGTAATCCATATTTTCTATAATTAGCAGATTGACATTTACCCCGTAGTTCGTATTTTCGTTTAAGATTAATTTCACCATAATGGCTTGTGATACTTCGCAGATTTTTCTTCCTTTGGCATTTACTAGAGATATTTTTGGAATGTTATATATATATATATATATATATATATATATATATATATATATATATATATATATATATATATATATATATATATATATATAATTATATATAATTATCTAATTTAAAAATTTCCACAATTTCTTTGTATATTAGTGAGGCTTTAGAACCAGTATCGATTAAACTTGACTTTATTTATATTAGTGAATTTTCATTAAGAAAATTCACTAATAGAGAGGTATCGATGGTGAGACTTTTGAAAAATTTCTTCAAATGAGCGCGAATTTGGTCCTCTAGAACCCATATCCAAGGTCGGTTTTGATTTTTATATGCTTATATATATATATATATATATATATATATATATATATATATATATATATATATATATATATATATATATATATATATATATATATATATATATATATATATATGTATCCAACTGATAACTCAAAAAATACTTGACCGATCTTCACTAAATTTGGGGATTACCTTGATTTTGTTAATGGCTTGGATGAGTTCGAAGATGAGCACCGTAGGTTTAATTTTTTGTATAAAAAATGTAAAGGAAATTTTTAAAACGCAATATTTTTTTTTGTTTGAAGTACTGCAGTGATTCAAATGAAAATTTGCACATATAAGGGAGATGTCAAAATAAAGTTGTTAACCAAATTTCAACTTAAATGGTCCACGAGGAAAGAAGTTGTTCGAAAATAAAAAATGTGTAAGAAATAAATAATGTGTAAGGAATAAATAATCTACGACATCAGTTTGAATTGCATAGGCATTTCGCACATGCAACGTTGACAAGGATAGTTAGAGTATTAATGTGTTTTTTATTACTTTAGACCCGAAAAATGTAAATCGTGGAAGCCAGACAACGGTAGTTAAATATAAATAAGCAGGGTTGTCCGATATAATAAAAATTATGTTAGTATGAAAACATATGGACCTAACATATTTTTTTTAAAAATTATTAATGACATAATTCAAACAATAATCGCGGTACAATAACCAAACATTTTGAATTACCAAATCCGTATCATATTTTAAATTAAAACGTATTTGTTACCAAATCCGTATCATATTTTAAATTAAAACGTATTTGTAATTTACAACTTTTTTTTTATTTTCTTAAGTATAATTGAATACGGGGATGTAAGATATATGCCCGGTTTTACAAACGCTGGTTAAAGTGCCGGTTAGTTAATCCTCCGTTAACGTTAATCAATGATTAAATATTGGCGAGCGTTTCACAAAGCATTTTTAACTCTCGGTTAGCTAACCGGCGATTAGCAGTTGATCCAACTTGGCAACAATGCAAATACGTCACTGCTTCGGTGTTTGACAGTTGAAAGACAGCATGACAGCATTATTTGTTATCGTTTGCGGTAACGGTGTTTTGTGAATTGTGTGATATTTGTGTGTTTAATTAATTAGTGATCAAAAAATGGATAATAAAGATAAGAAAAGGGGCAGGGGAACTAATTATTCTCCAGAGGAAAAAGAAATCCTGATGGATTTAGTGAAACTGTAAGTTTGAGTATCCTTACTACATTTATCACAGTAATTTGCCGCGAAATATAGTTGTTATATGTTATACTTTTATAATGTTTTATTCTGGCTTTGTTATTAGTTATT
This sequence comes from Tillus elongatus, assembly GCA_964006375.1. Lineage (NCBI taxonomy): Eukaryota > Metazoa > Arthropoda > Insecta > Coleoptera > Cleridae > Tillus > Tillus elongatus. Next base: position 71,598,885 of record OZ023268.1, on the reverse strand, counting down.
TATTCTAGTTTTTCCATCCTTCATATGTCCTACATCCTTTTTTCACACAAATTATAAGTTTAGAAAATGCCCTTAACCTTAAAATGTTGACCAGGATTTTATGAGGTTAAAATTAAATCTTTAGTTATCTTCTTACTTTTTCGAAAGTAACATTACCTCAAGTAAACTTTTCTGATCATAATGTTCTATATTAGCTTCCAGAAGTACCTAAAAGCTTTTTACTTATAGCACAAGCATTCCTGTGTATTATAATCATACAAGTGACAATTTCCATATAAAAATTATTTTAAATTAACCCACACCTTCATTTTCTGTATCACTATTAAAAAATAAAGGAATAAATGAATGTGTTGTAAATACTACACACAAATCAAAAATGTATTCCCTTCCTGTTAAACGTTTGATATCCATAATTCACCTCCTATCCTTTCCACATCCCTTATGTTTTTGTTTTAGCTACAATAACGAGATAGAAAATAAGAGGACAGACCTTGGAACCTGCAAAGAAAAAAGTGATGCCTGGCAGCACATCACTGTCCAGTTTAATGCCCAGGTGAGAAGCGATAGCCGTTCTCAACAGCAGCTAAGGAACTTATATGACAACTTGAAAAGGAATGCTCGAAAGCAAATGGCTACAGAAAATGTAAGTCTATTTTCGGTACAGTTATCAACATATTTATTAATTACAATTTTTTTACTAACAGAGACAGCGCTATGAGGACCTAGGTGTGTCAAGAGAAGAAGTGGGAAAACTTCAAAAAGCAAGCTGCATTGGATAAGGTAATTATATAACCTTTTTGAATAAAAAAGTATAGTAACTATGTAGTAGTTAGAGTTATTTTTGCTTATACTGTGGCATTCGATCATTGTTCGAATATAATTTTATGTTCAACCATATTTCATTATTTTTTATAATCATGCCTATATTTCTTAGATAAACACATAGGTGACATATACCCACTTACATAACACACGTGTGCTTATGGTTATAGATAAGCCATAACTAATTTATAATTTACTTGTAGAAAGAACGGCAAGAAACTGGTGGTGGTACCTGTTCTACCACTCTACCGGATGTTGGCAGTCAAGTATTGGGTTTGCTTGGGGACCAAGTAAAGCCTTTAACAAATCCTGCTGATAGTGCTGCAATATATTTTGGTAAGATCATTTGTATTCAAATGTAATATAAGTTGTTAGTAAGTAAATTATATTTTGATAAAAACCGATGTGGGATAAAAGCTTGAAGTTTTATTGTTTTTTCTAAAATAATAATCATATATACCTAATATACCTTAGAAATGTACTGTGAGATTTCCATACTTTAATGATTACATACAGTTTTTCTACTGTTCTAATTATTTTACTAGCAAGACAGGTCCTTACCTAGTTTCGTCAATAGTTGTTGATTTTATAGTTTCTAACAAAATTGTAATTTATCATCATAATACAAAACTTAAAAAAACAGCATATTATGGGCAAGAATATGTTTTTTTTACAATGAATCAACAATAGCTAAAAGCCAATGTATTTTTGCTAATATGTAAAATGGAAGGTACCTTTGTTTTAAAATATCAAAACCACTTTTAAGATCGGCTTTTTAGTAAATTTTTATTTTAAAAAATTCCTCAATAGAGGGGTATCGATGGTGAGATTTTGCAAAAAGTTTTCTAATGGGCGCGAATTAGAACCCATATCTGGGGTCAGTTTCCATTTTTATATGTTTATATATATCCAACTGATAACTCAAAAAATAATTAACCTATTTCGAAGAAACTCGACAGGTGCCTTTCTTTTATTTATGGCTTGGATGAGTTCGTTAGCTAGGAAAATCGGTCAAGGTTTTCCGGGAAAATTTTGAGTTTTCTTTCGAAACAAATTTTTTTCTTCGATAATTACAAAGCTCTTTTAATGAAATTTCGTTAATATCTTGCCTTGGAAAATACCTTACTACATACCAAAATTCAACTGTGTAAGTTTATAGAAAATTGAGTTATTCAAATTTTACTCTACATTATCAACCTCACCATTGCTACAGTACATAATAAACTGGACACTACACTTGCCCAGCTGCTGTAGATATCATTACATGATATGTCTATAATATTTTGACAAAGCAGGCTTTCAGAAAGCACATTTTCTTTAAGTTTACACATTTGTTTTAAATACACCTTTTTTTTTCAGATATTGATCTTCCACTATTTATTGAACCCACTCCCGAACCTTATACTATTCCTGATATCAGTACTCCTGAAACTTCTGTACCCAGAAAAAAGGCTCCAAAAAAGATACTAAAAAGAAAACACACGGCTGAAGAGCTAAAAAAAATTTATTTTCGTAAAAAAATTCAAAATGCTGACTTGCAAAGAAAGCAAATGCTGCAGCAGCATAAAATACAAATGAACATTTATAGGCTACAGTTACAAAAATTAAAGCAATAAAGTCTGCTTAGTTTTAAATATTTGTTTTCTTGAAAGATTGTTGATATTTATTTTTAATTTCCATTTATACATTTAACTTACAATAATGTGTATAACAATTTAATTTAACATTGATATGATGACACATAAATCCAACAACTCCTGTATGCCACCTTAGTTATGTATGGTATTATCATATTACATTATATGTTTTAATCAGAGAACACTTCTGAAGATAAAAAAATTATATATAAAGTAACTACAACTATATTAGATTAAATTGCAACTAAATTAGATTAAATTACAACATATTAAAGAAAAAAGAGCATGGTCTCACAAAAGCAGTAAAAATTAAGCACTGAAAGCAAAACCTATAGAATAGCAACACATTGTTTTATCTAGAAAATAAATCTTATATTTCCAGTATGTATTAGGCAGAGGACCCTAGAAATTGATTGTTTCACTTGATTTGAAGAAATTGAAAAACTAGCACATCATGTTGGAGTATATTATTTTATGAACTCAATTTATTAGCCTAATTTGCCCAATCGACTAATTTACCTTACGTAATGAAGAAAAGCGATCTTTCCCTTGGGAGATGACAAACGTTTAATAAAAATAACCAAAACGCTTGGTATAACTTCACGCAAGTATACTTTGTTAGGTTGAAACACAGTGTTTCGGTCTCACAGTTATTATTGATGAACGTAAGATACCTATATATTAAAAAGTCTAGACACAGCAACATGATCTGACAGTAAACATTTTTTTTATTTAAAGCTTATAACTTTTGTTCTTGTAACATAAAGATCTAAATGTTGGTGTATAGTTAACTTTTTATATCGTAAACCTTAGTACCAAAATTGGTTGACATAGCTTTTTTCTTTCGGAGATACGAATTTTTTCTGAAAGAAAACCCAAAATTTTCTCAGAAAACCTGGTCCAATTTTTCTGGCTAACAAACTTATCCACGCCATTTACAAAAGGAAGAAAGGAAGGTACCTGCCAAATTCTTTCAAAATGGGCCCATATTTTTTTGAGTTATTGGCGTGATATATATATATATATATATATATATATATATATATATATATATATATATATATATATATATATATATATATATATATATATATATATATATATATATATATATATACATGTATCAAAACTCAAAGGTCGTGATCTTCCCATTTGTAGATTTTTTATACAAAAATTCACTGAAATGAAGTGCATACTGAATTATTATGCACTGAAATCTCCAACTTAAATACAGATACATTTGTTCATCTTTAAAATAACCAAAAAATAGCTAGGAGACTTGAAATACTGAGACTGAGCTTAAAAGTTCAGTATATCCTATGAAATTTCATCGTGTTTCCATTATTTTTACTTGTCATACCTAACCCTGTAAGTACCTTGCTATTATATAATATTATATACCATATAACTAATTATTTTGAAACACGGTGTTTACAAGTGTTCTTCTTACAGAATCATTTTGGTGTGTTGTTGTTGTACTCTCCATGCCTTGATTGAAGACATCTTGAGCAGACACAGCTTCACCAAAGACATCCTCAGGCAGTTCTTCGTCATCAAAATCAATTGCCAAGTTATGGAAAATACAGCAGGCCACTATAACTCGTAACACCTTTTCTGTCTGTAAAGCCATACCATGCTGAAGGCAAGGAAAGCGACGTTTCAGTACTCCAAAACACCGTTCGATGGTATTCCTTGTTTTGATGTGAGCTGCATTATATGCTATCTCGGCATGGGTCTGTGGTCGCAATATGGGTGTTAATAAATATCTCCTACATGGGTATCCACTATCTCCGAGCAGGAAGTTGCTCCCATATAAACCCCTCTCAAAATCAGATGGCAGTGGAGAATCGTTAAATATAGTGCTGTCATGCACTGATCCAGGCCACCTAGCAATGACATGCATTATCTGTAAATTTTTATTTATTATTATTTGTGTATTTATAGAAAAAAAGCCTTTTCGGTTTCTGAACATTTCTGAAATGTCTCCCCCAGGTGATTGTATCTTAATGTGAGTACAGTCAACTGCACCTATTACACAGGGAAATCCCGCTATTGTAAAGAAATCCAGCACTGTTTTTTGAATTTCTTCTCCTTGTGGCATCTTTATAAATCTTTCACTCATAGAAGAAATTTTAATAGTAACTTTATTAACTATTCTGCATACTGTGGCCTTCGACACATTAAAAATGTCACCAATCACCTGCTGGAAGCTCCCTGTAGCATAAAACCGCAATGTAATGAGCATTTGATTCATTGCTGTCAATGCCTTATTCCTGTTAGTTGCTGGTTCTAGGTCAGGTCCAAAAATGTGAAGCAGCTCCATAGTGGCTTCTTTAGAAAAGCGAAAACGTTGCTTAAACTCAATATCATTATATATTTCAAAGGGATTAGTTCTTTCCCTTATAAAACGAATCCTTCTTGGCGATTCTCCATCAGAAAGTGATGACAAAGATGTATCAGGCATTCTAAAATATAAAAATATATAAATAATTGTAAGAAAATGCATATATTTTAGTTAAATATATATTTCTAATCATGTTTTGTTTCATTTTTATGTATATATTTATCGAATTTTGCTTAGAAACAGACATAAAATTTTGTAAAAAGAATCTGTCAAAATTGAGTCAAAAGTGTTTACTTTTGCAATTATCTTGGTATAATTATTCATTATGAACATAATTTGATATAATTTAAGCAATTACTTACCTTATTTCTTAAAAATATGTTAAAATTGCAATAAAATTGATATTTATGTTGAAAACAGCAAACCTCAAATGTCAAATAGCAAATGACATTGCCATAGAACAACTGCTAATCGATACTTAACCATCGATTAAAGTTAATCGACCGTTAAGCAAGTTTAACGGTCGATTAAGCCTTAATCGACCTTTGTGAAACACTTAACGGGGGATTTTGCATATTTAACGACCGATTAGTTAATCAACTTGTTAGTTAACTTTTGTTATCACTAATCGGGCTTTGTGAAATAGAAAATACATTTTAATCAGTCGATTAAGCCTTAACGGACCGTTAAATATTTAATCGAGCTTTGTGAAACTGGGCAATAATTTTCTCTGTTAGTGGCCTGGGCTGGAATAGTATACGCATGCTGGGAGAGTTTCGAACGGCATGGTATTCGTTGATATGTGGTTGGTTGCATAGGCTCGAGGTCCGTAGATAGAATCGTAAGAATCACGTTCAATTGATGTCTGGCAACAAGGTACGATCATGCTGTCACTTGTCACTTGCGATGTTTAAAATTCAACCTGTTGCCGTACAAGAAAATTCATTTCATTGCTTTTATTCGCATAATTGAGATAACTGTAAGAAATTGAGAGATATCCTACATAGATTGCATGGAATAGCCGCTTTGCTGGACTACAATAGGTTGAGTTAAAAGGTAACCTATACAGGACTCACTCGACATCAGTAGTGTCTAATTAAATCGAGGCACGATAACCCTCAACAAGAGGTAATGTAGACTTGCGAATTTATTTTTTTATATCTCTATATCCGATGTTTCGCATTTTACAGGGATGTAGTGTTAGGCAATTGAAGTCCTTGCTTTCACCTAAAGCGGCGTGGTGTTTGGCAATATCTAGTGTTGTGTAAATAGAGGCAATTTCTATTGTTGGGTAGCCTCTGGATGTTTTATGGTGTGTATTTCATTGTTTCTGGTTTTAAATTAATGGTCCAATTACGTATGGTACAGAGTCACAAGCATGGTATGGTAAGGAGACCATCTTTGGATTCATTTGCAGGTCGTAGTGGTAATCGATTGTCATAGTTGTACTTCCAGACAGTCGAATGTCAACCGAGAGATCCAAGGCAGGATATAGAGTTTATGGTTCAGATAAGTTGTAGCGTGTATGCTTATAAAAGACATATTACTTTTGACCCTTTTAACGGCATTTATGAATATAATAGCTTCCTTTTGACTGGTCATTAGGGTGATTAGTAGATTACGTTGCTATTAACAGACAGATAAAGGTATCTTGAGAGTTTGCAATGCTTCATGTTTATTATTTGAGCTGTCTGAAGCTTACATTGATATAATTGGTCAGAATTTTGCGTAGGTGACTCAGTAATTATTAGGATATTTTTACCAAGGTGTACAGCTTGCTTCACATACTATACAGAGTGATAATATTATTTGAGCTAGATATAGGATCTTAATACTGATATTTTTAAAGCGTATGTGAACTACACATATACACGTTTTGTGGTAGCTTCTTGATTTTAATGTAGTGATACTTTTTGCTAACTAATTATACAGCTTGTCTTGTCATTGATATCCATATAATTGATAGTAGTTTTTTATAACTGGAAACCATACAATTAGTTACAGCGTAGGATATTTTGTTAACCAAATTGGTTACGGTAGCTTAGATGACTCTCAATTTGCTTGCCCTAATATTTGAAGGTGTATATATTGATCGTTGACTCATTGTGTGACCTATTATAGTATCTGATTGTGTTTTTAATACACCAGAATGTTATTATATTTCTTTTTTGTACTTTGTGTTATATTTAGTCTGCATTTACTCTCTCATCCCCGAATCAGTGATACTGTTTTAACTAGTGTGTATTTGCTGCTATATTAGCCCTGGGATATCGGACAAGCGAGCATAAGTTTATGTGTATGTGTCATATATTATTTAGGAGGATCTAATGGTTGCATATTTATGCCACTTACATGCACCCACGGGTACTTTCCTCTTTTAGGTTAATGTAAGTTACAACATTTTAATATCCAGTCCTGCAGAGTTTTTGTCATGGGTTTGACGTCCGACGTATCTCCCAGGTTGGTTTTAGGTACAGCTACCAGTGCAGTTCAGCGAGTTCTTGATTATAGTTGGATTGCAGGTGATTAAGGAGAGGTATTGTGTGATAACATCTTACTTTAATATCCGGTACTGGGTGTAAAACAATCAAGTGGCGCCCCCTTTATCTTAACATCGTGTTTAAGGAACCCACGGCCTACTCCACTGTCTAAAGGCTGCCGGCCACCTAGAATACCGGTAACTTTACTCTATATTTCCAATAGATTAAAACGTTGGTTGTGTTTGAAGTTTAATAGGTAGGTTATAGCCGAGAGGGATTATATAAACAATTTGGGCGGTCACAAAGTATGCAATGGCTGGAAATTATTTTGCGCTATGAGGAATGTCTCTGAATGTAACTCAAAGTTAATAAGATGTTCACACTTTGAAAAGTGTTAATCGATAAAACACTAGAAATCAGGTTATATTTTTGTTCCATAATTACCTCAAATATTTTGTTTTTCTACCTAGTTCAAACTATTTTCTTCATTGATATCTTCTATTCCATCTCAAACAAATCGTTTCTGTGGAGTTCGAAGTGAAACATTTCTCTAGTTTGTTTACCTCTGTCTTGTAAAATATGTTTACATTTACTGATGAAATCCAATTTCCTTTTCCGAACTTACTTTTGCATTCCTTTATAGCATATGTTATAAAACCAATTGTATTTGCAGTAATTTATAAATGCTTCTCTTCTAACATATCTGATTACACAGATAACCATGATTACATAGAAATTAAATCTACTTTGCAAAGTATACAATGGCTAGCAATGATTTACCACTATATATCATATCTCTGAATATAACCCAAAGCTTAATAAAACTGTTTCAATTTTGAAAGGCATTAAATGACAAAATACTAGAAGTCCGATTATAGTGTTTCTTCATAATTAGTACCAATGTTTTACTTTTCTACCTGTTTCAAAATATTTTCTAACTTACAAATGCTTCTGTTATAGCTAATATGATAAATTATACGACAGTGATCACAGAAAAATATTTCCTCATACATACACATATGGTACCAGAACAGTTTCTAGGCGTGACAAACAGCTTTGCCAAGGGGTCCATTAAGTCCTGGATCAGAAACGAACATCAGGTGTACTGGGCAGACCAGGGCTCACACACGGGAAGTCAGTAATTGAGAAATCCAATTTAAAGAGAGCTGTGGAGCTGCTAAATCTTAGCAGAGGACAGCTCAGAAACACCACAAGACTCTTGACGGTACACATGGCCGTCAAGAAACACTTGCATAAAATGGGGCGCTTCCAGGGGGACCTGGCGTGCAGACACTCCCGCTAGGGGAAGGAACCAGCCCAGCACATCTTATGCGAGTGTAAAGCTCAGGACCGCAAAAGACTGCTCTACGATGAGTCTAGACCGGAGACAGGGCAATATAAAAATTCAGCTTGCCAATTACTGTGCAGACTAGTTCAAGGCGAAGTGATTTTTGGAATGTGTAAAGTAGAAAAGACAATGGGCATGCACAATAAACCAAAGGCTGCGGTGCTATGACGCAGACGACCCCTAAGGGAGAAAAATACATATACAACGTAGTGCATTTGACAAGGGTTTGAAAATACAAAATTCAGACTTTAATATAAATTATATCTTAACATATATTTTCCTAATTTGAAAACCATATTGCCACAGAAAACTGAAAATCATGTGGTAACACTTTTATATAGTTAGTAACAATGATCTGTTTTCTTAAATCAAAAATATTTCCTATTCTGAAAAACATAATGCCACAGAAAACTGAAAATCATGTGGTAACATTTTTAATATTTAGTAGCAATGATCTATCTGTTTTCTTAATTCAAAAATATTTAATTTATACATTATATTTGTTTTCTATGGATGTCAATATTTTGTTTATTTCATTACAACATGTGGTATAATTGCTGATGAATATTGTGCATAATTGACTGCTGAGGCCATAAAAAAATTTTTAGACGTAGTAGGCAAAGTAACACAATCCATATAATGCATATGTAATATATAAAAATTCACTAAAAATTGTTCGTGTAATATTTTATATGTTTATATATTCTTCTATAATAAAAAATAAAAATCCATGTTGTTAAAAAAAGATACAAGTAAATAATTTCAAGCATTTTAAAATACTTTGGTTGCTTGTTTAGTGTCACAAATAAACTGTTTAGCTGCTATAAAGGGTAATATCATTTGCATGTCCATTTTGAGTGTACTCTACATCATTGAGTAAGAAAACAGTATTGCAAATATTAAACTTAAAATTTTTGTACAGGAAAAAATGTAAACTGAAGAAAAAAAAGTTAATATCCATAAACTACATATTTAGAATAAAGATTAGCATAAAGTTTTCCAATAGTCCCTATTTCATTTTATAAATATTAACATATTTTTCGAAAGTAAAAATGTTTAAGAGATAAGAATTTTATAGAGCCTCGTTGATCCAGGGGTAAGAACGTGTGCCTCAGAACCAAAGGGTACTAGGTTTAATTATTATTTTTTTCGCTTTTCCACTCATATTTACAGTTCCTTTTCCTCGCCCTACACCCTTATCAACTCCTGGTCCTGTAACTTTTTTAGAGGTTGTTTATAAGAAATGTTTGTTGTGGGTTATGCACCTAGGAGAATCCTAAGCATGTTTCGGAAAAAAATTCTCAAAACCCTCCATGAGGTAAACTGCTAATTTACCAAATTTATTATATATATATATATATATATATATATATATATATATATATATATATATATATATATATATATATCATTTTATGCTGTTTAGACAAATTAAATTCCCGATTGTCACTTATTTTGTTTATTTTATTAAATTAACCCACTATAAAGATTTATCTAGAGATCTTGTATTTTATTTGTCCCTTTGGTAGTACCTTTCTTTTTATAAATCAAACATCTTAATCTTATGAAAATTCACTACCATAACGCACTTGCTGCGTCCCGAGTTTTTTTTGTTTACATTTGCTTTTATAAATACTAAATTAACTTCATTTTCCTGTAAATCTGGTTCTGATAAATTTATAAATTCCCTTGGGTGACTATAGTTTATAATATTGTTTATTTTACAACATGCGCTGGTATTTAAAAATGTTGTTGAGGGTTAGGTTTATGTTCGTTGTTTATTTTACAACGTGCGCTGGTATTTAAATAAATTTTGAGGGTTAGGTTTATGTTCGTCATTAAAATTTTGCTTTCTGGTCGGTTCTTCTTCCTGGCCATATCTTATCTGATTAAATTTTCTCTCCAAATCTATATTTGGTTCTTTTCTTTCGGGAATGCCATTTATTTCCCATGGTTTACTTTGTTTGTTGTCTATCGACTGATAATTTTGATAATATGTTGTTTTATATCGGTCACAATTTTCATTTCTATATGCATTATTTCCATTATTACCTCGGTTTTCATTTCTGTTATAGTTCTGGTTTTATCGATTATCATTATTATAGTTTGGCCTGTTATAATTATTCCTATTTTGATTATTATATGGATTGTTTTTTTGGTAATTAGTATTATTATAGTTAGGAGAGTTATAATTTTTATGTTCATTTCTAGGGTTGTTTCTTGGATTTTCATTATTATATGAATTTTGTCGATAATTTTGATTATACCTATTTTTATTTTTATTTTAGTCATCATATCTGGGGTTTTTGTATTCTTGTCCAGTATTTCTATTATAATTTTGGTTGTCTGTACCCCCTCTTGCCTTGTAGGTGTTTTGTGTGGAACCCATAGTTCCTTCTATACGTATCAGGTAATTTAGCAATTTATCCATGTTATTTATATTTTGTATGGCAATTGTTTCTGCCACGTTCAAAGGAAATGTTGAGAGATATACAGTACGATTTCCTCGACTCGCATCTTGGGTTCTAGGAACTGTGCTTTATTGTAAACTATTAAAGCATAGTTTGACATGGAATTATTTTTACGTGGATCATGTTTGCCAAAATATAACTTCTCTTTAAACTGGGCTTGTACTGCTTCTCCCCAGAAATGGTTTATGAATTTCGCCTCAAAATCCTCCATGTCTTCGAGCTCAGCTTCTTTGCTGACATACCAGAGTAAAGCTTCGTCCGTCAGCATGGCACTTATAACTTCTTTTATCTCTTCGAAATGTGTCATGTATTTTATGTTCTTTTTGAGAGATTTTATGTATATACATGGGTGTATTTTACTGGTTCTCCCCGAAAATTTGATATTGAGGTCAATATTAGGACCACTTACTGTTCTTACCTCTCTACCCTGTATGTTTTGTAAGATATTTTGTACCTCTTTTGCAGTATTTAGTTTAATCGATGACATATTTTGGTCTATTTGGTCGATTTTGTTATTTTGGAGATAAACCATTTCTCTCATTTCCTGGGTGATGTTATCGCACCTTGTATTGGCATCGTTATGTACATATTTAATGTTAGTTTGGATGATGTCCTGCTCAGCTTTCCTAGCATCCTTTTCATCCTGTATTTTCAAGTCCATCTCTAACAGTACTTGTACTTTGCTGTCTTGAATACCTACGACCACTTTTTCCATATCTATGTCATGGTTGTTTTTAATATCATCTATTTTCTTGAATAATTTCTCTACCCTTTCCACCATCCTTTTGTTTAGTTCTTCTTTAGTTTCACCGAACCGTTGTGATGTTGTTTCTAATTTATTTTCTATTTTCTATTTTTTGGTGATATTTTCTTTCAAATCTTCATAACGTTTTTTTATTTTCCTGTCTCAAATCTTCAAAATTTTTATTACACTTATTTATTATTTATTGCCCCACGATTGGGTGACAATTAAATTGATTTTTAAGTATATTTTTGCTTTTCACAAATGTCTAACGTTTATGCATTAATTTATTAAATTTTGACAGAGCTGAGTTTTACAGAGCTGAATTTTACACAGCCCACGTTTAGGCGACAAACTATATTGATTTAAAGGACTATCATATATATATATATATATATATATATATATATATATATATATATATATATATATATATATATATATATATATATATATATAGGTAGGTGAATAGGTGTAATTTGCGTAATTTGATTTTATAGTTTTATATTTATATCGTATTTTAAATTGGAATGTATTTATCTACAGTTTATACCTAATGCCCATGCACAAATTATGTAAATCTTATTTTACATTGTGTGAAATGAGGTGTTAATAAATGTTTATGTTTATGGGTTTCCTGTTTTATTTAGTGTAATGTTGGTGGTCTATTCTTTAACACTGTTAAATTAGCAATAGATAATTTATACATATAAATATATTTGCCCTTATTATTTTCCTCTGCTGCTCTGCCATGACTATATCTTCAGTATCGGTTCTAATTTAGAGAAAAACTGCCATATGCAATTAAACCATATATACACAAATGTGCCCCAAAGAAATACGTCATAATTTTGTTAAATAGTAACAAATATCTTTATTTTATAATGAAAAATTCTAGAATTTTAGCTTATGCGGATCCTCTATTATTTAATATACTAACAAAAATTTTTATTCATTAAGTGACAGGATTATTATTGTTTTAATGTTGACAAAATGGCCAAATACTTTTCTTTAAGTTTCTAACTTGATACACTCTCCACCCTCTATGATTCCGCTTTTGAAATACTATAGGAATTTGGTTTTGGATTTCAGTTTATATGTGAATTTCTGCTGTTAATATAAAACATTTATTGCTTGATAAAAAGACTAAAAGTTTGTCTATATTTATACTTAGCAGAATATTCCCTTTCGTGGTGATTTAAAATAAATAAATAGATTTTCGATACCTTGTATGTGATGGTTGCGTCTATAGGTAAGTTTTGATGTTATATTACCAGTATATTCATTTCTTCTTGTTATTTTCTTATTTGGATCATCTAATCGATTTCTTGTTACTTCTAGGACTAAAATGGGTACTATTCACACACAAATTGGTTCAAATATTCATATTTTATCTGGACGGAAATCTGACGCTCTTTACTTGGCGTCCTAACAAACAACAACCTCCTAATTAAAGCGGAAAACAAATATTCTCGAAAAATTTAATCTCGAACCCTGTTTCCTGTTCCTTTATTAAAATCATGACAAACTATCTGAAAATTAGTTTAAATGTTCAATGTTCTGGTTTTTCCCGGCCTCAGCTGCATATACTCTCCAGCCATTGTCATATGGAAATTATCATTTCATCTCTTGACAGGTATGTCAAATTTAGAAACCCGCCAAATTCAAATCCTTCACTCTAGTTACATTTTCAACATTAACATTACTAAATCTAGAAATGACATTTGGATAACCTCACTTATTATAAACACAAACAATTGTTTTAATTAAGACGAAAAACACTTTTAAATGTATAAATCTTGATTGCAAGTCTTTTCAACATCACTGTTGTCCTTTGGAGTTTTTAAAATATTACTTATTATATAATATACAGAGTGTTTTTCAATACATCTTATTTTAAATCATGTAAGTAAACATTTTTGACCATAATCCTTTGGTTTAAACTGACTTGTTTAAAAAGTTCAAGATATACATACACCTTTAGGTATGTGGCTTCATTAATCTCTTTACTGATATTATTCCAAATTATTTAGGTTATAAATTTAAAATTGCCAACAATGATTCAAGTGAATCATTTTTTTTTCATTTTTCATTACTTTTAGCTAGTACTAAATAACAGTAATAAAGAATATATCTGGTTTATAATGTGTTTTGTTTTATTTTAGTGTATATAAATGTCGAGTAATATGGATATTTATGTTGGCATGGATACAATTTACTAAAAAGAACATACACATTACGTGCAAACTGCAAGTATCACTTTTTATGATATATGTTTATCTTTTGAGGACTGTGCTTTTTGCATCTCTTTTCATTTATAAACTTTACAATCTTTGTGTTTTCAGATCGACATGCTGTTCATATCCAGATCCTTCTTTGGGTGTACCTATTTGACAAATGATGCAGAACTTTACTACAGTATTTTACACCAAACCGTTTTGACTGAGATTAGTATTCTGCACGATACCACCTTCGATACCCACTTTCATTGCTGCCAGGTTTTCTACCGTATTGACATTTAGTGGCAGTGTCAGTGTTTTGACAATTATCGTTCAAAAAAACTTTAGTATTTTAATTTGTGATAAGTGATATTTTATTTTACCTGTAAGTATTTAGTTTTTGGTTTCGAGCTTTGCGTGAAGTAGCTAATAAATTTAGTTTGATATTGCCAAATATTAATACAATATATATATATATATATATATATATATATATATATATATATATATATATATATATATATATATATATATATATATATATATATATAAACATATAAAAATTGAAACTGACCACGGATATGTGTTTTAGGGGGCCTAGTTAGCGCTCATTTGAAGAAATTTTTTCGAAATTCAAAAGTCGGGATCTCCTCATTAGTGAATTTTTAAAGAAAATTAACTAAAAATGACAGAGGCAAGATAGCTACTTTAATAAAAAACCAATGAAAGTTTGCTGTAAAAAGTAAGAGGCAAAAATATTTACTAAAAACCATTAAAAGAAAGAAGAGAAAAATTGTCGGGCGTAATTTAAGACGGAATACATTTCCGACAACACTGTTGAAAATACACATATTAGCTACGGAGAAAATTTTATTAATTTTGTGTGTATCTTGATCTTTATATATATATATATATATATATATATATATATATATATATATATATATATATATATATATATATATATATATATATATATATATATATATATATATATTGTTACAAAGCACTTCAATAGACGTAGGTGCGGTGTTGCCACATCTCCAGAATTTCCCCAACATCTGGGAATTTTTGCACAATCTGGCAACACCGCCTCCCCACCCCCCTCAGGCGAAGTCTCAACCCTCTAGGACCAGAAATAACGAAGTTACCAACTTGTACCCCGTCGGAACGGATAACTGAGGTCTGCACATTCCGAACACCCTGTATATACACCCTGTATAGGCAGAGAACCCTTACACCCTGTATACGCAGAGAGATCTTATAGTTCGAGAAACACCTCTTGTGTAACATAGGAGTGGTGACCACATTTGGATCATCCTGTATACACATCCCCCTGTATACACACGGGACCGATCTGTATTCACAGAACCTTCTAGTAAAAGAAGGTCCTGGAACGTTCTGGAATGGAACGCTCTAGAAAGGAGGGGAAGGTACGGCGAGTATATAAAAGCGAAAGCAAGCCAGCCCGAGTTGGCACAGTTCAGTTCAGTAAGAGAATGTGGTAGTGACTTGAAAAAGCAGTGTAAAGTGTTAAGAGAGTAGCTACTGTAGTACCAGTGTAGAGACTTGTGTGCAGATTAGTAATTGTAGACAGTAAATTAAGTGTTTTGTGAGAGAGACATTCTAGAAATTTTATTGTATCCATATTTAGAGTGTAAATAAAGTTGTTTTGTTAAAATTAAAAGTCTCACTTATCCAGAACCCGGAGAAAACGCAACAATTTGGTGTCAGAAGTGTGGGATAAGTGAGTGAAGAAGTGAACAATTAATCTAGTTGTAAATGGTAAACACCAGATCGACTGACTACGACAAGATGGCTGAAATCAAAGAGTTGATGGACTTACTGAAAAGACAACGCGAAGAAGACGACAAGAAGATAAAGAAGACCTCAAGAGGCAACGCGAAGAAGACGAAAAACGGCGACAAGAAGAAGAAGAAAGAAGACGGCGCGAAGAAGACGAGAGAAGACGACAAGAGGAAGAACAACAGCGGCAAGAAGATAAAGAAGAACTCAAGAAGCAACGCGAAGAAGACGAACAACGACGACAAGAAGATAAAGAAGAACTCAAGAAGCAACGTGAAGAAGACAAAGAAGACCTCCGAAGTATGTTCCACAATATGAGAGTCGATGTAAAAGAAGAAATTCAACAGATCAACGAACAAATAGAAAATGTGGACAAGAAAGTAGAAGATGTGGAAAATGCAATAGGAGTGGTGAACAGGAAAGTAGAAAATGTAATAGAGGATTTGAATAAACAATGGGAAGAAGTTGAAGGATTGAAAGAACAAATAAAGATGATGATGAAAGGCACAGACATCAGACATAAAGAACTGACAGAACAGGTGATGGGTCAGACTGATAGAACTCAGCCAAGAGGAGTTACTGGAATGTCTCCAGTTCAAAATCGTCCGGAAGAAGATATGCCAGCCGTGCAGCAGCTTCATGGAACCCTAAAGCCGCCGACTTTTGACGGAGAAACATCGTGGCCCATGTACAGGAGGCAGTTTGAGGCGGCAGCTCTCAGCAATGGGTGGAGCGAACAACAGGCAGCCACTGCTCTAATTCTCTCGCTTCGAGGTAAAGCCCTAGAAATCCTACAGAACATCCCGGAGTCGAAACAGCAAAACTACTTAACAGTGATACAGGCCCTAGATTTGAGATATGGTAACAAGTACATGAGCCAGGTCTACCAGACACAACTAAAGACAAGGGTCCAGAAGCCAAATGAGACTCTGCAAGAATTTAGTGCCGAAGTGGAGAAACTTGTGCGACTGGCATATCCCCAAGCCCCAGAAGAATTTGTCAACCAGATCACCGTCCAGACCTTCATCGATGGGGTACTTGACAACGAGATGCAACAATCTTTGAGGCTCGGAAGGTTTAAAACACTTACAGACTGCGTCATTTATGGTTTCGAATTTGAAGCAGCCAAGAATGCATCTCAACCTCGCCGAAACAGGCTGCGCGAAGTGAAGGAGATAGCGGACCATGCAGACACGACAGAGGAACTAATGCGAGAAATCAAGTTGATGAAGGAAGCCATAAGCAAGCTCACTGCAACGGTTGGAGCACGTAGGACGAAAGCAGATTGGTCAGACATAGAATGCTACAAGTGTGGTAGGAAAGGGCACATAAGTAGGCAGTGCTCACAAACCCAACAGGTGGCTCGCAGAAGACAAGAATATACCAACAGTGAGCGCCGTCAGGGAAACGACCTGACGCCAGTGTAAGGGGGCGGCAGCTGGCGTGCGAGTCCCAAGGCCCCAAAGTCAAGGTCTCCACTATCCGACGCTACCACGAGAGCCTCGTTATACCCGGCAGCATAGACGGAAGACAATGCAGTTTCACCATCGATACTGGTGCCACTAGATCCGTTGTACGTCCAGACATGTTGCCAAACAGGTCGGCACTCACGACCAACAAACAGCCTGTGTTGGAGACGGCTAAAGGAGATAGGATACCTGTGCATGGAGAGGCCACTGTTTACATTAGGCTGGGCAGTACTGAGCTACAGGTAAGGGCTGTCGTCGCAGAAATCGTCGACGAATTTATTCTGGGCCTGGATTTAATGGAAGAGTTCGATGTCCTTTCAGTAGACTTCCAGAATAAGATCTTGAAAATCGGTAACGAAGAATTGTATTTATCTCCAACAGCAGGCGAAGCTAATCTCAGGGTGAGACTTATTGTCGACGAGGATACACGGATTCCTGGTAACAGTGAGAAGATTGTCAGAGCCAGACTAGAGAAGAAACTTGATGGTATGTCTGCTCTCATAGCGGAGCCCCTAAAAGATAGACATGATGGTGCCCTCGTCGCGCGATGCTTAGTAGACCCGATGAGGACAATACCCATAAGAGTGGCTAACGTGCAAACTAACAGGGTCACATTGAAGAAAGGTGAGGTTATCGCCACTTGCGAGCCCATTGACCGAGTGACGTTGTCAAGAAATGTGACACCCACTGCATTAGACAGAAGACTGCCAGTAGAAATGGTAGAGCGGTTCAAGAATTCTTGGGGCCAATTGAACGACATGGAGATGGAAATGGCCCTGAAGTTCGTATTGGAGGAGGCCGATATTTTCGCTCAAGATAAAATCACAGGTCGTACGAGTCTAGTGCAACACAGAATTAATACTGGCGACGCAAGACCAATTAGACAGCCGCCGAGAAGACTGCCTTTTGCCAAGCAATCAGAAATCAAGGCGATGTGTAACGAAATGCTGGAAGATGGTGTGATTGAGGAGTCTAATAGTCCTTGGTCGTCCCCAGTAGTTTTGGTCACCAAGAAAGACGGCACTATGAGATTTTGCGTGGACTATAGGAAGCTGAATGATGTCACCAAGAAAGACAGTTATCCCCTGCCCCGGATCGACGACACTTTGAACACTTTGGCCGGATCAAAGTGGTTCTGTACATTAGACCTGAAAAGTGGCTACTGGCAAGTAGAACTCCATAAAGACGATAAGGAGAAGACTGCTTTTTCCACCGGGAATGGGTTGTACCAATTCAAGGTCATGCCATTCGGCTTATGTAATGCTCCTGCCACCTTCGAGCGACTAATGGAGTTAGTGCTGAGAGGACTTACATGGGAAACATGCCTGGTGTATCTCGACGATGTCATGGTGATTGGAAGGACTTTCGATGAACACCTGTCGAATCTGAAGCAGGTTTTCTCCAGGCTGAGATGTGCCAATCTGCAACTTAATCCCAAGAAATGCGTCCTCTTCCAGAAGAAAGTGAGTTTCCTCGGACATGTCGTTTCTGAGAAAGGGATAGAAACTGATCCAGAGAAAATAAAGGCAGTAAGAGACTGGCCTGTGCCGAGGAACAAACATGAGGTCAGAAGTTTTCTGGGACTTTGCAGCTACTACCGACGCTTTGTGAAGTACTTCAGCAGCATTGCGAAACCTCTGCATAGCCTGACTGAAAATAAGGTCGAGTTCATCTGGTCACCAGATTGCCAAGAATCTTTTAGAGAACTCAAACATCGTCTTCTCACTGCTCCTATACTGGCTTATCCCCAGGACGAAGGACTGTTCATACTGGACACCGATGCTTCCCAGTATGGCATTGGGGCAGTACTCTCGCAGCTCCAAGCCGGAGAAGAAGTTGTGATAGGCTACTTCAGCAAAACGTTCGGAAAAGCAGAAAGGAATTACTGTGTAACCCGGAAAGAACTGCTGGCAGTTGTAAGATCCATCGAACATTTCCACAGCTTCCTGTATGGAAGAACATTCCGCGTGAGGTCGGATCACTCTGCTCTGCAATGGCTTCTGAACTTTAGAAATCCCGAAGGACAGATAGCCCGATGGATAGAGAAACTGCAGAGCTACGACTTCCGGATTGAACATCCAAAAGGAAGAAGTCACGCCAATGCAGACAGCCTGTCGAGAAGACCATGTTCAGTGCATGAATGTAAATTTTGCGAGCGACAAGAGAACAAAGAGATCGACAAAGTAACTCATCAGATCAAACAACTGGTGGCAGGACAGGAGAATAACACCGATCTAGACGTAAATCTTGAATACATCAGAGACGCACAGAAGACAGATCCAGACTTGAAAAATATTAGAGAATGGCTACAAAAGGGGAACAGACCTGAGTGGCACGATGTGTCCCGGTTTGGGGCGGAGGTTAAAGGCTACTGGCTACAATGGGACTCATTGTGTCTAAAGAATGACATGATCACTCGAAAATGGGAAACTGCCGATGGTAGAGACTGTATATACCAGACCGTTGTGCCAAGTGAGTGCATAAGCAGTGTTCTTCAAGAGTTACACAATAGTAGAAGTGGAGGCCACTTTGGGGTCAACAGGACTCTAGCCAGAGTGAGAGACCGCTTCTATTGGATAAACTGCCGAAGGAGCGTGGAAGAATGGTGCAAAAGATGTGACCAATGTGCTTCAAAGAAAGGACCAAAGACCCGAACCAGAGGAAAAATGATGCAGTACATCTCAGGTACACCGTGGGAGAGAGTTGCCGTAGACATCGCAGGACCTTTTCCCATCACGGAGTCTGGGAACAGATACATAATGGTGGCGATGGACTACTTCTCGAAATGGCCTGAAGTTGCGCCGATCCCCAACCAAGAGGCAACGACCGTAGCAGAAGCCCTGATGGAAAATGTCATATCACGGCATGGCGTACCCTTGGAGATTCACACCGACCAGGGCCGGAATTTCGAATCAGAGGTCTGGAAGAGCCTAATGGACTTGCTAGGCATAAAGAAAACGAGAACAACGCCACTCCACCCTCAATCAGACGGCATGGTAGAACGGCATAACAGGACCATCAATCAGTATCTTGCTATGTTTGTCGACGAGAATCAGAGAACCTGGGACAAGCTGATACCTCTGTTCCTCCTAGCTTACAGAAGCTCTCAGCATGAATCTACCGGCTACACTCCATCCATGATGTTGACCGGCAGAGAGATGCGGTTACCAATCGACGTGACGAGACCACCACCGAACGAGGACATAGCGGACCTAGCTACGTTACCTGAGTATGTCGCCGACCTAGAAGGAAAACTGCGCACTATACACAGATGTGTCAGAGATAGGCTCCTCTTAAGCAGTGACCGGATGAAGATGCGCCTGGATCGCAGAGCAACACCCCATACATTCAAGGAAGGTGATGCAGTGTGGCTGTACCAACCAACAAGGAGAAAGGGCCTCAGTCCCAAACTTCAGAAACCATGGGAAGGGCCATACTTGGTGACTAAGAAAATTAACGACCTAGTCTACAGAATCCAGCTGTCTCCAAGAACTAAACCCAAAGTTGTTCACATAGAGAGGTTGAGTCCCTATCGGGGCAACGAACCCCCAAGTTGGCGGCCGGTAAATACTGTTCGGGACGAACAGTCTTAAGGAGGGGGGGGGGGCAGTGTTACAAAGCACTTCAATAGACGTAGGTGCGGTGTTGCCACATCTCCAGAATTTCCCCAACATCTGGGAATTTTTGCACAATCTGGCAACACCGCCTCCCCACCCCCTGGGGGTGCCTGGGGTGACCCCCCTCAGGCGAAGTCTCAACCCTCTAGGACCAGAAATAACGAAGTTACCAACTTGTACCCCGTCGGAACGGATAACTGAGGTCTGCACATTCCGAACACCCTGTATATACACCCTGTATACGCAGAGAACCCTTACACCCTGTATACGCAGAGAGAGAGATCTTATAGTTCGAGAAACACCTCTTGTGTAACATAGGAGTGGTGACCACATTTGGATCATCCTGTATACACATCCCCCTGTATACACACGGGACCGATCTGTATTCACAGAACCTTCTAGTAAAAGAAGGTCCTGGAACGTTCTGGAATGGAACGCTCTAGAAAGGAGGGGAAGGTACGGCGAGTATATAAAAGCGAAAGCAAGCCAGCCCGAGTTGGCACCGTTCAGTTCAGTAAGAGAATGTGGTAGTGACTTGAAGAAGCAGTGTAAAGTGTTAAGAGAGTAGCTACTGTAGTACCAGTGTAGAGACTTGTGTGCAGATTAGTAATTGTAGACAGTAAATTAAGTGTTTTGTGAGAGAGACATTCTAGAAATTTTATTGTATCCATATTTAGAGTGTAAATAAAGTTGTTTTGTTAAAATTAAAAGTCTCACTTATCCAGAACCCGGAGAAAACGCAACAATATAATATATATATATATATATATATATATATATATATATATATATATATATATATATATATATATATATATATATATATAAACATCTAAAAATTGAAACTGACCCCGGATATATGTTCTAGAGGGCCTAATTAGCGCTCACTTAATGAAATTTTTTCACAATTCAAAAGTTGGGATCTCCTTATTGGTAAATTTTTTCTAATAACATTCACTAAAAATGACAGAGTCAAGATAGATACATCGATCAAAAACTAATGAAAGTTTGCTGTAAAAAGTAAGAGGCAAAAATATTTACTAAAAACCAATAAAAGAAAGAAGAGAAAAATTGTCGGGCGTAATTTAAGACAGAATACATTTTCGATAACACTGTTGAAAAGACACATATTAGCTACGGAGAAAATTTTATTAATTTTATGTGTATCTCGATCTTTTAGTCCCAAGTAATTATATTTTTTCTGTAGAAGTAAATATGTTCTCTCGATAATATAATTTTTAATGCTTATAACTGAATAATATTTAAATATGAAAACCTAAATTTAGGCTCATTTCACAGTTATTCAACAGAAACTTGTGAGTCGAATTTCATTAACTCATTAAGTCAAATTCCACGCGCAGTCATTACATTCTAAGAGAACTAAATGTGTGTTTTGGTTCTCAAGATACCTACTACTACTAAAGTAATGTTTATTATATCCCTGACTTTTAAGTATCAGTAGGTATATGTATAGAAGAAGTTATTATTCTATAAAATGCTAAAATAAACTACATTTCTCGATTGTTTATAAATACATTTTTTTACATAACCTTACCCTGTATTTTGTTTAATTTTTCATCAACTTCATAAAGTTTAACAGCCAACTGAGTGAATCTGTCATTTTCAGGCATGGTACATCGACACTTTGGTTGATTATCGCTAATGTCACCTTCCATACTTTGTTCGCCATCTAAGCTTCTTGATTCTTCATCTTCATTTTCATTAATCTCTACTTCTATAGTATATCGATCTTCTCCGTATATGGCTCTGTCGTACTTGAGGATATTAAAAAATAAACTGTTGGGGTTTCTCACTTCACTGTTATAGATTTCGTCAGATTTTGCTAGAAGTTCTTCGCTTGCGCCGAGTTTCTGAAGAATTTCTTTAGCTACGTCAGGTTTCTCGTCTTTTATATTTACTAGATTTCTATATTTAAGGAGCCTGGCTTTGTCTGTTGGAGTTCTACCTAGATGAGGAACCCAATCCGGCTCTACAATGACGCAAAGTCGTATCAGTGATTTGTGAAACCACAAGCCGACATCTTGAGTTTTATTTTTTCTAGTCCAGATTCCAGGACCAAATCGGATATTTTCCTTGAACAATCCTATATAACATTAAAAGAATATTATGTGTCTGGCACTCTACAATCACATAATATGCGTAAAAGAAATAACACAGAGAGGGAAAAGGCGGTAGTTGGTTAAATGTAGTAAATAATATATCAGGTAATTATAATAATACTGAATTAATGGAGAATTACAGCTCTGTCATATAATGTATTGAAACTAACTAAATTGATTATTAGTTTTCAATTAGTGTAGATTTACTTTTATCGCCACCCCACAACATTCACACTTTATAATAAACGATATTATTTATGAATGATACAATTGCAAACAATTATTTACATTGTAACATTACCCGACAGCTCTCTTTATACAAATATAGTAAACTTTTGTATTAACAAAAATATTTGTTGTTTTACATTATTAGCAAATGTTGTAAATTAACTTTTATGAGTGCTATATTTTTCAGAACATTTGAAACAGAACTTTTTTCATTTAAGAGCATATGGCCCTTTATGATAGAAATTCGTGTTGACAAAAATGTTTAGCGTTTGATCTTTGTATATAGTGTTTCCTATATTTACGTCTAAAAAATACAGCGGAGTGTTCTTTGATAAATTCCAGGAAGAAAAGTCTCCGTGACAATTTGTCCAATAATGCTTTTAGTTGCCGAGATACGGGGTGTTAAAGGTGCACGTGATACACACTTTTTCTTCATAATTTTGGAACACTTCTATATATGTATTTCAACAAAAAATTTCTCAAACATTGAGCTACTTGTTTGCAATCAAATGTCGTCAAAAATAAATGTATATGATTGACAGAGACGTCGATATAATAGGATGGCACCGATGATCATTTACCCATAAAAAAAAATCATCAAGAATTTTGCACGAATTTCGGAATTATTAGGAAGATTGATTGAAAATACATAAAAAATGTATTTCTATTACATGTTGATAGAACGCATGGTGTCCGAGAAAAACAAAACATGTTTTCGTTTCAACGTAGTGGATTACTTAGATCACCAACCTCGTCGAATCATCTGCAAGTCTTAGTGACTGGTTGTAGACACTAGGAGAAGAAAGTAACTTTACATGAACTAAGATTTCAAAATGTTACCTTATCGAGATACCGGGTGATAAAATCAAAAATGAAAAAAATCGAACCTCATAATTTTGTGGCAATATGTCGAAATCATTGCACAAGATATTATTCCTTTTTGCATGTTCTCGCCGTAATTATTTAATACATATGAGAAAACGTAAAGCATTCCCTTTTTTATATCAGTGATCAATCGTCTTAGTATGGAGAAATAAAACTACATTCTACATGATAACATTTTAAGTGACGTAGAATCATAATGCAACACAATAATACTACTAATAAAAGAGTAGTAATAGTATAAACGTGAAATAATGGCATCCCAAAGAAATTGGCGAAAGTAATTTTCAATGCAAAGCACGCATACGAACAATGAGAATCTGAGCAAATGACTACCTTGAGACATGTCCTCAAATAATAAATAGGTAACAGGAATAAGTGTAATAGTCCTTAAATAAAAACAGAGACGTGGTAAATGGTAATTGAGCTCAAGTGAACTCATATCTGGTCGGTAGTGAGGTCACCATTTCCTATCAACCATACCCTAGAAAGTTTCTATCTCTCAGATTTATAATGAGCAGGATTATAAATACTTTATGAGGCTGAAACTCAAGAGGGTTTTAGGAAGAATTATTCTTCAATCAAATATATATATATATATATATATATATATATATATATATATATATATATATATATATATATATAATTTATTAACATTGGATTGCAATTGAGACAAGTGATTGTCATATTTTGGTAAAGTTGAAATAAATATTACAGTAACGAAAATGAAATAAAGCAAATATTACGTGTCTCAAAAAAGAAATTAGGTATTGCAAATGTCAAGATTAAAAAGGTTAATATTAATTTACATAAACATAAATATTTCATATTGTATGGAAGGGAATAAAACATAAAATTTTATAAATATGAAAATAAACATTCAGTGGTATAAATTTTGTTTTTCATTCATTTCCCTTGGTATTTTCAAGATTTTACCTGATATTGAAATGAAATACCCAGATGCTTAATCGGTCAGTTTCCTTAATTACTTAATTAAAACAAGAAATTTTGAGTTTACCTAAAAAAAAGAAATATAAAATTAAATTTCTAAATCACAACTTACAAGTGAAATATCCAAAATATTTTACTGATTAGGTAACTGACTAATTAATTAATTAATTAATATGAATTATTAATTGAATTATTTAATATGAATAAGTTTATCTGTATGTAAAATTGTTTATTTTACCGGTGGATATTCCTCGTCTTTACTCACCCTCCACCTTAAGCTCGATCTCAACGACAGAAGTGATTTGAAAAATCATCCGCTGCCGGTGAGTCTCAAACCGTCGTCCCCCGAGTCCGAATTGGGAAGTTTCGGTCGACTTTCCAACACGGCCACGGCGGCGCTTATTAGGCTGACTAAAACGAAATCATACTGGCGAGTAATAAGAAAAAATAACTGCTACGTTTATAATTTGGCAGATACTTTACTTTTCTAAATATGAATTAAGTTTCCTTCTGGAAATCTTCTGTATAACTTTAATGAAATTTGTAACACAAGTTTCTTTTGAAGAGACTTACACTTATTTACAGATATAGCAAAATGTAGTTCTTCAGCTTCATAGAGAATTGAGTTTTGGGCATTTTTCTCAAAAGGAGTTAAAACGCAAGATTTTTTTGATAATAGAGTGATATCGATGGTAACACTTTCGAATCAATTCTTTAAATGTGCGCGTACTAGAACCTTTAAAATCGATCTTCAAGGTCTGTTTAAGTTTAAAGTATTAACTTCGCTAATATGCTGTATAATAATAGTGTACAATTCTTATGAAAATTCGTTACTACAACGCACTGGCTGGGTCCTGAAATTTTTTTGGAATAAGAAAGCTTATTTTACTGTTTTAATATTTTCGACCCCTTAACCCGAAAGGGTTTTTTGCCTATAAATTAGATCAATTTTGTTTATCATACAAAAATATTTCGTTTTGTCTCCTCATTTGGCCTCCAGAGTAACCGATTTTTTTTTGCATCAAATGCCTATAACTTTTTCCTTTTAACTTAAAAATCTACATTTTTGTACATAGTTTAGCTCTTATGATATAAACCGGCGTACCAAATTTTAATATTATAACTTTGCTATTTCCGGAGATATAAATTTTTTCCGAAAGAAAACACAAAATTTTCCGGAAAAAACTGGTCCGACTTTCTTAGCTAACGAACTTATCCAAACCATTTGCAAAAGGAAGGTACCCAACAAATGTTATCAAAATCGGACCATTATCGGTGTGACACACACACACACAAATATATATATATATATATATATATATATATATATATATATATATATATATATATATATATATATATATATATATAAAATGGAACTGACCTCGGATATGTGTTCATTTGAAGAAACTTTTTCAAAATTCGAAGGTAGTGATCTCCTCATTGGTGAATTTTTTAAAGACAATTCAGTAAAAGACCTGACAGCATCCCCAAGTACTTTCGAAACATAGGAATATTTTAACCTTGAAAGCAGCACTCCTTATAACTATTTTGTGGGATTAGTTAATGAATTTTTGGAAAAAATCATGGACGAAACGAATATATATGAATCACAAAACAACAAAAATGCCAAAATAGTTATCCGATATGAAATGGTTCCTAGGTGTTCGAGTTCTATTTGGATATTTAGACGTTCCACGTCGCTAGATGTATTTTAAGCAAGCTGAAGACGGCCATAACATGATGGCAAGTCAAGACATATCCAGAGATACATTTGTCCAATATACATTTTTCTGACAATATCGACATAGATCGAAATGATAAATTTGCAAAAGTTCGGCCATTTTTCAACTATTGAATAAAACGTTTATAGCAAATAATGTTCTTAAAGAAGATTATAGCATTGATGAGACTATGGTGCCTTATTACCGCAAACATGGATGTAAACAATTTACACGTGGAAAGCCGATAAGATATGGTTTTAAATTATGGGTGAGAATTAGAAAACAAGACTATATAAATTGGTCTGGATCATACTAGAGAACTACGGCCATGTACGAAGTACCAAGTCTTTGCCGTGGGAACAGCTATTGTTTCAGAATATGCTGATCGATTGAGAGAAAAATATTCCAATATCCGTTTTCAGCTGTATTTTGACAACTTTTTCTCGTCCAGACCGTCGGAGAATTTGACAAGAATGAAAATGTATGGCACCGGAACCTTTAGAGAAAACCGCATAGCCAACAGTAAACTCATAGATTTCCAAAACGCTCAAGAAAAAAGGAAGGGGCTGCTATGACTATATAAAAATCAAGCAGCCTAATATTGTTTTCATAAAATGGAACGATAATAATATACTTACCTTCTGCTCCAGTTCAAAACGTGTATTTCCTTTGAACATAGAAAAATATATTCACAAAGGGAAAAGAAGTTTATGCAAGTGGAACAACGAAACGTTGCAAAATTCTATAATAAAGGGATGGGTGGTATAGACCGGTCAGATTAGAACATTAAGTCTTTAACGTACCTCCGT
The DNA here is from genome assembly GCA_964006375.1 of Tillus elongatus. Lineage (NCBI taxonomy): Eukaryota > Metazoa > Arthropoda > Insecta > Coleoptera > Cleridae > Tillus > Tillus elongatus. Next base: position 71,571,213 of record OZ023268.1, on the reverse strand, counting down.
TTTCGGTAAGAAAAAAAAAAGGTATTTCCATTAGTGCCTCATTGCGTTGACATGTGGGTCCACAATGCTTGGCGATTATACAAGCACGAGAGAGGAAGCTTGGACCACCTGGGTTTCAGGAGAAGCATTGACACTGTACTGTTAACTCAAAATAAAAACATATATCCTATATATCCTATATATATATATATATATATATATATATATATATATATATATATATATATATATATATATATATATATAGAGAGAGAGAGAGAGAGAGAGAGAGGGGAAGACCATCAGAAAACCAAAACCCCACTTTTCACTATGACCAATTTGATATATATATATATATATATATATATATATATATATATATATATATATATATATATAGAGAGAGAGAGAGAGAGAGAGAGAGAGAGGAAGACCATCAGAAAACCAAAACCCCACTTTTCACTATTACCAATTTGATCACTTGGTCATTCCCCAGGAAAAAGAAACCCAGTGGGTCAACTGTCGTCAAAAAACACAACCAGGTGTCAAAATTGCAATCTCAGACTGTATGTTCAGTGTTTGAAGAAGTATCACATTCCGTAGCTTGTAGTTTATAGAAAATATAATATAGACACCCTTCTACCTGATGTCCTATATGTAGTATGCAAAAAAATATATAAATAAAAAAATACCAAAATTCTTGTTGCGTCATCAATTATTTACTAACTGAAATTAAATAATGAAATAAAATTCATTAAATATGTGTCCATGTAACAGGTATATCTGCGTTGGGCATAAAAAATCAGCTCCATGTTTTAGTAAGATTTTTCTTTAAATTTAATCAGGACCTAAAAATATTCAAATATTATGCTAAAGTATATAGACTTATCTGGCACACACACGCGTCCATTCATCATCGGTATATTGGTTAAAATAACTTCAGGCAAATGTAAAACTATAGAGAATTAAAGAATAGTTTTTTTCTCGCCTTCTATAATCTGTAGCATGAATTGTCAAGACATATTCAGATTTTTGAAGATCCGTCGAATATATTCGGTTCAAAATTTCGCGGTTACTATATATTATTTTACTTTGTATATAATATAGGAAAATCAAAGAAGAAATGAACCAAAGCATACACTGCGTAGCAACATCTACATAAACGCAAAAATTAGTACCTAACAAATATATGTACCTTCATAGTAGCTTTCATCTTCGTAGATTATCTGACCATATCCCTCAAGTTTATTATTGTAAAAGTATCCGCTATAATAACTGACTTTGTCATTGCATTTGAACGTATATTGTCCGATCCCGTGAAGATTGTTATCCAAGAATTGACCAGAATAGAACTGTAAGGTGTTTGCTAACCCCCATGTTTGACAACCAGCACCTTGTCTCAAGTTTTTGTCATCTTTATTACCACAAAAATCTTGAAGTGTGTTACTTGAATCATTATCATCTTCACGAGTATCAGTCACTTGACAAACTGTCATCTTGTTGCCAAATAACTGGCTTTTCTGATCAAAAGCCGGTAACTACGCATAAATTATTTGAAAAGGTAAAAAAAATCATAATAAGCAAAACATATATGTTTCCTTAGTCAGTTAAATTTGATTAGGCGTGGCTTCTAAAATTAAGTCCATATACAGGATGTCCAACAAGTAAATTTTTTTGAGAACCCAAACACATACTTTAGACCTGACGATCGTTCCAATAACAAGGTTAACGTAATCAGCGGATGTATAATATCAGACTAAAATGTGTTGTGGTGAATTAGGTGTATAATCTGAGGCTATACATCCTAAGACGACGCTAACCTTGTGAGTAAAATGATCGTCACGTCCTTGTGTTGTGGCGAATAGGATTCTTCAAAAGTGTACTTATCGGTGCTCGTATCAGCTTTCAATTATCTTCACCTAGTCTGGACGTCTGGTAAATAATGGATAATCATGAAACCTGTGATAAGCAGCTTTTGAGCTACAGACGGAATGCCTGTAGTCATCAATATTTATTCAAATCAACAGTACACCAGAGTCTTTGCCTTTGTTAACAATGTGGATAATAATATACAGGTAATGTTACCATGCGCGCTGTGATAAAATGTAATTAATTTAATGTAAATGAATTTTCGTAGAAAAAATTCACTAATGAGGAGATCTTGACTTTTTAATTTTCAAAAAACTTCTGGAACACATAATCGAGGTCAGTTTCAATTTTTATATGTTTATATATAGGTACCTATATACAGGAGGTATTATTTGTTGTTAGTCTCTCTGCAGCGCCAGTTTAATTTAATATTTATAAGAAATGGAACATAATACATATCGTCATCTTAAGTAGCAAAAGTCGTAAATCTACTCTCAGGCAAAATCAAGGTACCTTTTCGCGCCGTATAATAGATAAAAATTAAAGCCATCAACTGAAGCAATCGTCAAAGCTAGCAAAAATTGTCTGAACTGTGCAGGAAGCAGAAAGAATTAATCGTAACTCCACGAAGCTTATATTTGCAGCGGCAATAGGTGTAGGTCCATCATATTGTAAGCATAATGGCTATGAGTGAAAACTGTTGGTAAGGTTACTGTGATTTCATTATATTATTTCTAAACGTCATAACCACACCAAACAATACTGTTATTTCACCTGAAATTTGTTTTTATTTGGTTAAAGAAGTAAGTTACTTTCATTCAGGTGAGTTGATACTTTAATAATGTAATGCTTAGAAATGCATTAGAATAAGTCTATATGAGAAAATAACGCATTAGAATGCATTGTGGACTTACGACGCTTGCCGTCCATGTTTTCCTTATAATTGCCTTATAAGTATCGAACATACGACAGTTGCTCTTAGTAGTGGAATATCAATGAACATAACAAATTAAAGTCTAAACGGATGAAAATATTATTTAATTTCAGAAAAAATGGCACAAATTAGCAGCAGAAGTAAGAAAATACTCCAGATGGCTCAAAGCATCAACCATGATTCAAACAATAAGTTGGATTCTTCATGCTCAGATCTGCAAACGATCTGCGACACGACTTAATTGAATAAATTCTTATTTGAAGATGACTGCCCTGACAATACATATTTTAACCAATTTAATAGCCTAGATACAACCGAATATGTGATAATATTAGATGTTCCTGAAGTTGCAAATTAACTAACAGACTGTGATAGTGAGCTCAGCCTGAACATTAAAGCATATTGTTGTTTGGCCCAAACAGAACTGATTACCAGTAGCAATGAAAACTCAAGCTTTGACACCAATTTATCAAACTTACATAATGTTTCACCAACATAGAACAAAGTGTGATATAGAAGATACTGTGTTAGGTATTCCGTTATATTTAGATGCAACTGATGACAATACTCCTCCCCAAGAGAACTTTCCAAATTATGACCGCAATAGAATAGAACAAGGATACGTTGTCAGTGAAGGCACTACTAAAAATATAACTGTAGAAAATGGTGCCACAGACGATATCAGTAATGAAAATACTAACCATCAAGATAATAATATTGTCATAAATGATCCTGCTTATAATGCTGGAACAAGTAGGAGTGTGAATGAAACTGAAGTAATTCACGAGCAAGAGCAAAAGTGCAAAAAAGACCACATGTTAATAAGACATGGAAAAAATAATAACAAAATTAAACGGGAACTTGTCGAAGAATATTTTAGAAAACGAAATGCTAGTCACGGATGGAATTATACCCTACTAAGAAATCAGAGAACCTTGAACAAAGATTGTAACTGCAAAAATCCTTGATGAAAAAGACTATGAATTGTGGAGAATTCACCGATACTGATAGACAAAAGATATTCGTTAGTTTTTGGAAAAAAATTAGGTGGAAACAACGAAAAATTTGTCACGTGCTTGGTTGACCGACACGACACGATCTCGGAATAGAAAAAGTCCCGACAGTTCAAGAAGATCAAATACGTAGATTTATCATTTAAGAAAACATGAAAATGACGGGAGAGTTCACGTTTGTAAAACATGTTTTTATATACACTAGGTTTGAAAGAGAAAACCGTGATAGATTGGCAGAACAACGAAACCAATGACCAAGATAATTGTTGACATGAATAGGGACGCCAACAGTAAACAGGCAATCAACACTCGACTAAATAATAAAAGTACCAGCTGTGTAAAAAGCAGGAAAGAACATTTAAAATAATTCTTTAGAGACCTCACAAAAGTTGAGTCCCACTGCTGTAGAATCAGTTCCTCAAAGTTTATTTGGAATGCAACTAGATACTAAAATCAGCACTCTATAAATTTTATAAAACTAGGTCCAAAGATCAGAATAAGACCCGTTTCAATAACTATGTTCCACCACATCTTTTAAGAGATGAATTTAAGGTTTAGGCAAAAAAAGATGAATATGACAAGTGTGTCGCATATAAAACCCATAGCCTTCCAGAAGAAGAATACTCCTTACCCTTAATAAAGAAAAACGAGGCCAGAGAAGCTAGGGCAGCTGATAAAGAGCCTAACAATTTCGTGTTCTGCATGGATATGCAGTCGGTTTTATTTAGCCCAAAATCAAATCTGTCTTACTATAGAAAATTAAATTCCATTATTGTTATTCTGTGAGGAATTGTTTTTCTTTCATACCTATAGAAAATTCAATGGTGTTTTGTTTTAATGTACTGCACACACAATTTTGAGTCCTTTTGCAATGTTCTCTTCTGTCTTACCATAGAAAATTCAATTTCAGTTTTGTGTTTCTGTAAGGAATGGTTTATTTTTCATACCTATAGAAAACTCAATCTTAGTTCTATATTTCAATCTCTATTTTGAAATGGTTTTGAAATTTTACAAAATTGCATTACGAACTGATTCCATGTTATGAGAATCTAAGACTTACGACAAATTACGATATAAAAAATTGGACTTACGATATTTGACAGGTATGTACATAGACCTGTATAATATCGTAAGTCCAATTTTTTTTGGAAATTGTAGTAAGTCCCAATAATAAATTGAAAACTGTAAACAGTTTATCATTTTATGTTATACAGACGGGTGAAAAGTTATAGTAGTATTATAAAAATAATAAACTGTTATGTTGTCCACTAATAATTAAATTAAATGTTTTTTGTCTCCTGTAAAATTTGATATAGAGGACTTACGCCGTTTACGAATTAAGCTAACGATATTCAATGCTGATATTTTAAATTTATTATTTTTTAACGGGCGTGGCAATTCTATTATAAACAGAACATTTAATAAAACATATCCCAATTTGCCACCAATGACTAGAAACTTACGAAGAATCTATAAAAAACGACTTATTATTTAATAATATTTAATTTTAATTATGTATGTTGAAATAACAATGTCCTTACCTTTAAAAAATAATTAATAAAGTCATAAGTGTTCGATATGACCTTTATTAGCAGTTAAAAACTTGTGAATTACACCACCAGTCACCGCTTTTGCTATTTCATCTTCAAGCAACTCAGGAAACGCTCTTCATATTCGACCAATCAAGTTATCTTTATAAACTGCGGATGTAAAATAAACGCTTTGCTTCATTACTCCCCCAATACAAAAATATAATGGCGTGAGGTCGAAGAACCTGATTGGCGAATTCCAAGGTCCTAGACATCTCATCCATCTATCTTCAAATATTTAAGTCAGCTGTTGATCGATTTGATTGAGACAGTGAGGTAGAGCCCCGTCTAATTATTACCAATACTTCCTTAGTTGGTCTAAAGGTATAGCATCCAGAAAATCCGCCACAACCGTTTGAGAAATATTGAGATAAATGTCGGCATTTAAATTTTCTTCGTAGATATGGTACGCAATCTGGTTATCTCTAATTATACAAAAAGTATTTACATAAAATTTCTTTTGAAAGTTATTTCTTTACCGGATAATATGAGGACTTTCAGGTGAACAAAAAGGAGTATTATTTCTATAAAAAATACCTTCGTTCGTTAATTGTGACTCCTCTGTCTATATAATATGTTGCAAGAATTGTGGATCTCAGGTATCGCACTAACATCATTTCACAAAATTGTACACGTTGGGCGGCATCACGCGGATGAAGAGCAGAAAGTAGCTTAATTTTTTTGATATCTTTTTGTTCTTCTTATGTGAACTCGGATTTTACTATTATAATTTGGCAAAATTGTTCATAAATGTCATTACCATTCGAATTTGACAGATTGATATAATAATAATGGTTACTTGCATTCATGGGCTGGTATTATACTGCTATTTGATTATTGAAATACCTGGATTTCCAACTGCGGCATCTATTGCGGTTTTCCACTATTGGCTGTTTTCTCGCTATACGTACTAATAGCCTTGCTTGAAGTTCTTCAACAGTTATATATTGGTAAATATCTCGCTTCCATTACACTTTTACTTTTGTTCTGGCGTTTTTATAACTATTTAAACATTTTATTTACTAATCTGCACGCTGCTAACTTCTTGCTTGGTTTAGGTTCTACTTAACAGTCCCGTTCTTAATCCTCCCGGATACTATCATACGTTTCTTTTGTTTTATATATTACCAATCAAATCTGCTAATTAGTGTTTAAAATTGCTTTTTAACCAATTAACGTTTCTATTTTCAGATGAGTCGAATGACATAACAGATTTTTACAAAATAGGTCAAGAGAAAGCTACTTCCGTTTGATCACGTTAATTAAATAACTGGAATAACTGGATTTAAAGTCAGGTTAGTCAAAATATGTTTGTACGTTCAAATTTCTAACCTATACAATTTATATCAAATTTCTAACCTTAGTTATCCTTATTATTAACAAATTCTTTCCTTAATTACTAGTTCACTAGTTCCTACATTAATTTCCTTATCTTCCTATACATATTAACAAATTTTTATCAAACTTACAACTAAACAAGTCACCTTGAAGTTCATGAGTTTGCACTTTGTCGAAAACAGTTTATTAAACTTATTCTTTCACTGACTTGTTTTATAATTGTTCCTAACGTTTTGTCTTGGGATTCATTTTACTTTTTAACTCTGTATTAATGCAGTTCATTATTCACTTTCATTGTCCGTTATAGGTGCAATACAATACTATGGCTTATCAGGTAACTTTAAATAATGTCATCATCTCTTCACTGGCAAATGCATATAGTTAATTATTTGAAATTTCAGGTTCAGTTGGATAACTGTCTGTAATTTACCCCCTGACTCTGAATGTAGCTGTGACAATAACATGGATTACATACTTTCAGGTATTTATTTTGTTTTTTAGAAGTATTTTTATATAAAAAAATAGTCAAATCTATGAATGAAAATTATATATATATATATATATATATATATATATATATATATATATATATATATATATATATATATATATATATATATATATTTGTGTGTGTGTGTGTGTGTGTGTGTAAAAAGATTGTATATACCTATACAAATTGATGCGATATACCTGTAGATAAATAATAAATTATATAGATAACCTGTTGAGCTGTAAATACTTTATGGCTAACCAAATTGGGAAACGTGATAATGGAAAAAAGCCACAGCCATCAAATATCTTTTTTTTTGTTGGATACAGGAGGGAGAAATGCTGCATGCATACCTCATTCACAACAGCGAAGTGCGTGGGGGTTTTGAGGTACTGTGAGACTCCTACTCACGAAAACTCCCTCCCAAGGAGTACCGGACCTTAGTCCATACCTCCGTCGAAAAGATTTCACACAATGACGTTTGGGTTTGAATGTTTCCATTCTGTTTTTGCCGCGGGGGCGTTAGCGGGTAAGTATAAACTTTGGACGCTTATGTTTGTGTGGAAGTTGCTCATTGTAGTCAGTGGCACTACGGAGAAAATCATTTGGGTGAGAAGCGGCTTTTGTGAACTGAGTTGTGGACAGTTGAGTTATAAACTCAAGTATCGAAGGCATTTCCAGATCAGAGTGAATCTGTTTCTGACAAACCATGGTGCTCCGGTAACCGTTCTCAGAATTTTATTCTGGATGATTTGAAGGATCTTGATGTGTGTTGCGGCCGCGGTGGCCCATGCAGAGGATGCATAGGTCATCGCTGGCCGGATGATGACTTTGTACATGAGCAATTTATTGTTCATGGACAATTTGGAATTTTTATTTAGAAGTGGGAACAGCTTCGAGATGAACATCGAGGCTTTTCGTCGGGCGTCTTGGACATGTGGGCGCCGTGTTAAGTGTTTGTCGAGGAAAACCCGGAGGTATTTGGCGGAATCTTGCCAGGGAATTAGACGGTTGTCTAACGATACACGTTTGTGAGGTGTGTGTTTCCTCTTGGAAAATAGGATTGCTGAACATTTATCGGGGTTTATGCCTAGACGGGATATCCTTTACCAGGCTTGCAGCTAGACTACGGCGGTCTGAAGTCGTTCGGTTATTATCCTCGATTGAGTGGAGCTGCTGAGGATGGTAGTGTCGTCTGCGTACAGTGCGTATGTCACGTTTAGGGGCGCTGTCGGAATGTCTGCGACAAAAATATTGTACAGCAGAGGGGAGATAGCAGAACCCTGCGAGAGACCAGCCGTGGTGGAGTACGTTCTAGATCTGGCTCGTAGATGTTTGACCTGGAACTTCCTCTGTTGCAGGTATGACCTGATTAGCAGAATCAGAGGGAGCGGATAATTAAATGATGGAAGTTTATTTAGGAGGCCCGCATGCCAAACCCTATCGAAGGCTTAAGCAATGTCAAGAAATATTGCACCAGTTGACTTGTTTTTATTAAATCCTTCGGTGATGTTTTCCACCACACGAAGGACTTGGTCTGTGGTGGAGTGCTGGTGTCTGAAACCGAATTGCTCGTCTGGGAGGATATGATTTTCGGAGGTGAATGAAGCTAGCTTTTTCTGAATCAATTTTCGGCGCTTTTGCCGATGACTGGTAGTAGGCTAATGGGCCTGTAGTTCTGAGGGAACAGCGGATCTTTGCTGGGTTTCGGAATGTTGATAATATCGGCAAGTTTCCACATGGAAGGAAAATGTTGAAATCGCAGCAGGGCATTCATAATCGTCACTAAAAATACCACGGCTTTGCGGGGGAGGTTTTTCAGGGCTACGTTGGAGATTCCATAGTATCCCGGAGCTGTACTACTTTTTAAAAATTTGATTATTTGGGAAACTTCTTCGAAGGTTGCGGGCTCGATAGTTATGTCTGGGGTAGCGCGAAGCGCACTCCTGACATATCGGTGCGTTCTTGCTACGTGTGACAGATCAACGTTGTTATAATTCGGGCTGAATTGCAACTCCAGATGATCTGCGAATGCACTTGCTTTCTCCGCATCCGTGTATACCACACCGTTACGGTCGTGAAGTGGGGATATCGGAAGTTTTTGGAAGCGAAGGGCTTTTGCCATTCGCCAGATGGAATTGTCTTGGGCAGACAGGCGTTCCTCCCAACGGTTGTTGCGGAGTTCTTGTAGGGCGGATCGTACTTGTTTGATGAGTCTGTTTGCGTCTCGTTTGTCGGTGGGGTTTCCGGTGCGTTGAGCTAGTCTACGCACGCTGTTCTTTTCGAGTATCATTTTTATGTTACTGGACGAAAATGGCGGCAGATTGCTTGGGGTGGGGTACGTCCTTGACGCATGTTCGATAGAACATTGAATTTTGGACTGTAGGTTATCCACTGCACCCTTGAGTTCAGGGATGCTGCGGGTAACCGGAATATTGCCAAGGGTGTTTTTAAGATGATCTGTGAAAACTGGCCACAGTACCTTTTTTCTTGGGAGGTCGGGTTCGTCATTGACATTTCCGAGCTGCAATATGACTGGGTTATGGTCCGACGAGCGGTCATTTAGTGTTGATATTTTATGGAGAAGGGTGGTGTTCGACATGATTACTATGTGGAGCACATCGGGGCGACCTGCACTGCCGAAGTGTGTAGGTCTTTGAGGAGCGTCAACCATGCAGTTTTCATGGTTGTCGACATAGGATTGGAGGATTTTCCCATTTGTGTTGACATTACGAGAACGCCAATTAGGGTGTTTGGAATTTAAATCGCTAGCAATTATTATCGATTGGTTGGTATCGAATAAGAAGTCTAGGTCGGCTTCTAGAATTCTCTTTTGTGAAGGATTATAGGCAGAAATGAGCTTTATTGGGTCCGCAGAGGAAGTGTTGACTACGATTTGTGTAGCCTCGATGTTTTGCAGGGCTGGTGTACTGAGAAGGTGGTGGTCAATATTTGTTTTCACATACACTGCCGTGCCGCCACCCTTTAAAATGTTGCGGTCATTGCGGTACAATATATTGTTGGGGAGTTTCGGGTTGGTTGGAAAACGCAGTTTTGCTTCCTGGACTAGAATAACGTCCAGTTTTAAGCGCTGGGCGAATTCTTGGAGCTCATCTCTATTGCAGGCTAGTTCGTTTGCATTCCAGGATGCAACCTGCAGTGATTGTGGTTTTCTTCGAGAAGTCATTTACTTCTGGAAGACTAACACGATTTCGGGGGATTAGGGGGACCGCGGAAGTGATCAGCGTCAGCAGATCAGGGGAGGTTGGAGTATGTTCAGGACTTTCGTCGCGACCAACTTCAGCTGTGTGAAATTGATCGAGGTGATCAGGGAAAGTGCACTGGACAGGTCTAGGGTGGGAGCTGCATTTGCAGTGGAAGCGGCTGGTTTCGGGGTTGTTGCGGGTTGGGCGGGGCGGTAAGGTGCAGTGACAGCCGCGGTTTGCGGCTTCCGTTGGGAGGTCTGCTTGTTGGCTTTAGGGAATTTCGGACAGCCTCTATAGTTGGCGGTGTGACCCTTCTCGCAATTTCAGCAGGTTGAATCGACGGATAGGGGCTTTTTATACTCCACAGACATATGGGGGCCGCCGCATTTTACGCAGCGGGGGGCTCCCCTACAAGACTGTTGGGAGTGACCAAACCTTTGGCAGCGATGGCACTAGTTCGGAAGGTTCTTTTTGTGTAGCGACTCCACCTTGACGATGAGGCCGCACACAGTTTAGATGCCGAAAATGGACCTTTCGAACTTGGACAGGTTGGTCATGATGAGGGGCATGGGGATTTTTTTGTTGTCCTTACCCGTGCGAAGCATACGGTGGACACCATCGGGATGGAAACCCTGGGAGATGAGGTCTTTTTCAACCTCCTCAATGGGGATGGATTCACAGACCCCCCTGAGAACAATCTTTAGTTGTTTGTCCTCCTGGACCTGGTAGGAATGATACTGGAGCTGCAGGCTATCCATGTTTTTGGTAGCCTCTCTGAAGTCAGTAGCTGACGTCAAGTGAATTCTTACATCAAATATCAACAACAACAATCCAATGAAAAATCCGAGGATTAAGTCCCCAGGTCCTCCCTATCACACGACGCAGCTGCCAGAGGCTCGCTACTCCCTTCCTCACTACTCGTTCTATTTGCGACCCCCATGGAGGTCCAGGATCACCCCCAGATATTTGACCTCCCGCACTAAAGCTAAAGGTTTTCCAAACATCACGGGCGCCCTGAACCCCTCTACCTTCCTCTTCTTGGTAAATTCGCCAGGTTTACAGAGAGTCCCTGCTCACCACACCACCTTTCGATTATGTTACAGGCAGCTTGCATGCACTTACAGACGACGCCGAGGAATTTGCCGGTGACTAAGACCAGCACATCATCAGCGTACGACTGGGCGTACAAGCCATTCTCAGAGAGTCGCACCAAGAGGCCGTCCATGACCAGGCACCATAGATGGAGCGCAAGGCAGCTGCCCTGAGGACAGCCGCCCGTCACCCCAACGTCTAGCCCCCGGCCCCTCAAGGTCAGCGAAACTCTCCTGCCCTCCAGCATGCACGTCACCCAGCTTATTAGGGACCTCGGCGTTCCCCTATCGTGTAGGGCGGTACAGACCGTATCCGTCCTTGCCTTATCAAAGGCCCCTCCACATCGAAGAACACAGCTAATGCGCTCTCCCCGTAGTGTAGGGCCCTTTCCACCTTCCGTGTCACAGCATGGATCGCCGTTTCCGTCCACTTCCCCCGCTGGTACGCGTGCTGACCTTAATGGAAGGGGTGATCCTTTAGGATCCCTCCCAAAATAATCCTATCTATCTTTTCGAATGCCTTAAGCAGGAATAATGTAAGGCTGATTATCCTGTACGCCTTGGCCAGCGTGTAGTCCTCCCTTCCAGGCTTGGGAATGAAGACCCCCCTAACCCGGCGCCAGGCCTTTGGGACGTAGCCCCACGCCAGGCTGGCCCGGAAAACCTACTTTATGTTGGGAAGCAGTATATCCAGTCCCCTCTTGAGCAGGGCCGGAAAAATCCCATCACAGCCTGCAGACTTAAAAGGAGAGAACTCGCCCACCGCCCAGGCTATAGAGCCATCCGTGACCACCCCCTCTGCCAGCTGCCAGTTCGCGTTCGGGACCGTCCACCGGCCCAGGTCGGCAGCCCTTGTGATGGCTCCACTGCCCGCAAGGTGAACTTCGGCGAGATGACGCAGGGTCTCCTCACCGGTGCTTGTCCAGCTCCCGTCCGGTTTCCTTAAGGATCCTACATTACTGCCTACCTCCTGTTTGAGTACCCTTACCAGCCTGACTGCGTCCGGCAGGGAGTTGACTTCCCCGAAGTACGTGCTCCAACTAGCTCGTTTACTCCGTCGCAGTTCCTTCTTAAACTCCCTTCTGGCAGTCCTAAATTCGTCCCAGGCCGCTTCACTCGATTCTCTGACGGCTCGGTTTAAGGCCCTCCGAGTCCGCCCGCGTAGTACGGCGAGATCCCTGTTCCACCATCTGACTTTGATGGACGTGTCCCCCCTAAGTGGTGACGCGGCCTCGTAGGCTGCCATTATTCTACCTTCTAGGGCCTCAACCTCACTATCTAATGCCTCCGTAGAGAGTCTTCTCCCCTCTGGGCTCCTTAGCGACCCTCCGAGGCCTATTACGTTGCATCTCAGTCAGTCTTCCTTGGATTTCTCCTGGGGGGAGTACTCTCACGGTCCACATCCAATTCAAAACTGATCATACGATGATCAGACATTGATATGTGTTCCGCCACTCTCCAGTTAGATATATCCTCCGTTATTCCTCTGCTCGCTAGCGTGATGTCGATCACCTCCTGCCGGATGTGATTGACCAACGCTGTACCTCTAGGTTCGTCGTAGCCAAATACTCTAGTAGAGACTCACCGCGTGGGTTGGTATTTGTGCTGCCCCACAATCTGTGGTGAGAATTGGCATCGCAGCCTATTATCAGTTGTAACCCATGTTCCCTCGCGAAATCGACGATACGCACAAATTTATCCGACGGAGGCAGCCTCCGCCGATCGTAGGGAACATAAAGGCTGCACATCATAACCTCAAGCCTTATATTACTCCCCTTATACTCCAGGACAGATACTGTGGCGTCTCTGGACCCGAGCTGCGGCAGCAACATCACGTATAGATCCCTCGACGCCAGTATGCATATCCTAGGTTGTCCCTTCTCTGCTTCGCCACCAACTAGGATGTTGAAGCCGATTCCTCCAAGCCCTCTCACTTGCTTCCTATACACATATGGCTCTTGGATTAACACAACTCCGCCTGGGCCGCCTGCGAGGAGCTTTGCCAGCTCCCCAGTGGCGTCCCAGCTATGTTGTAGGTTGATCTGGCCCACCCGCAGTAGCCCCGCGAATGTAATCGCGACGCCACCCGGGCGGAGACCTCCTCTGGCCAGAGCCCGTCTGCGCGCCCACCGCGGACCGGGCGGAGGCGACCGCACTCCATGTCGGAACTCTGGTTACACTCAGAGTCACCAACTCGAAATACAGCCGCCAGCCTTGCCCGTCCAGCTCGCGAGTCACCCCGGGCCCCACCGAGAAGACAAGACGCCAAGCCCCAGGTCCTCCTGCCGTCTCCAGGTGCCGCCATTGACCAACATTGTGCGAGCGGTTCTGGAGCGCAAGCATCCTGACAACACCCTCTAGGTCCACCTCTTGACTTCTGAGCCAAAAGCCGATCCGGACCGGCCATGGGGCGCCCCCTGCCCTTACGGCGATGAAGGCGATCTTCCCCACCGCCGCCCCGGACCAGCCGTTGAAAAGCCAACTCAGGGACTCGTCATCCTCGACGGTCACCAAGAACCAACCTGGATCAACTATCCCCGAGTTACGGAAGCGGAGCTGCAACGCCCCGTCGGAACCGACATGGCGTCCAACATCCCCGCCACCAGACTCCTCCTTATTGGCTCCGCCTCTTCCGCCAGGACTACGCCATCCCCCCGATTGGAGGTGATGACCACCTACCCGCCGGACCTGACGTTCCGAGATGCCAGGGCCCGCCCCAGCGACCGGGGTCGCGCGGCAGACCCCCCCCCCCCCCACGCAGGAGTGAGGACACATTAGCCGCTTCCCCCCAGCCGCCGGTGGGTGTTGACAAGGAGGAAAGAGGCAGCTTGTTAATTTTGGACTTGAAGGTTTGGAGGTTCGAAGAAGGAAAAACATGTGCCGGCAAGGAATTCCACAACTTGGAAGTCCTCGGGACAAAAGAGCGGGCATAACAAGATGTTCTATATCTGGTGACCTGGACAGTAAAAGGGTGCATTCGCTCTGTTCCCCTGGTAGATCTAATGGGGGCAGCAGGTGGGGGAACTATGGAGGAAAGCTCCTCTGAGCAGTGCCCGTGCAGATATCTATAAAAGAGACAGGTCACCAACGGCACGTCGGTGGGCAAGGGATGGCAGCCTTTGGGTGAGGGTAGGGTCACCGATGAGACGTATAGCTCTCTTTTGAATGGAGTCCAGGATAGTGAGTGTATAAGCGGCAGCTGCACCCCAGATGTGGGAGCAGTATTCGAGGTTTGGCCTTATTTGTGAAGTATATAAGGTATAGAGATTAGCTGGTGAAAAGTATTTGCGAGCCCGGAAGAGGAAACCTAATTTCTTAGCAGCCGCTTCTGCAATTAATGTGACATGTTGGTGCCAATTAAGATTTCGATCCACAGAAATGCCAACAAGAGAAAAGGACTCATTACTTTGAATAACTTGGTTGTTCATTGTGATGGGTCTAGGGCTGGTGTGTCTATTGTGAGAAAGAAAGCAAGACTTAGTTTTGGTGGGGTTGAATTGTACAAGATTTATACTTCCCCAGTCTAATATTTTTTGGAGATCCACGGAGACAGAACCCTCCATGAGTCTGCGATTCTCATCTAATTGGGCTAAAGAGACAAGCTTAGAATATTGTATATTTGAGTGGAGGGTACTGTTGTCCGCGTAACTGTGAACTGGGTTGGATGTGCTAGAGAGGAGGTCATTGATGTGGAGAAGAAACAAAGTAGGGGCTAAAGCTGAACCTTGAGGAACTCCTGCATTAATTGGATACTATTTAGAGGAATGGCCATCCACAACAACAGATATGCTCCTGTTGGAGAGGAAATTTGCTGTCCAGGTACAAAGTTTTGGTGGTAGGCCATAGGCCCGAAGTTTATTAAGCAGCGCTGCGTGCCAGACCTGGTCGAATGCTTTGGATATGTCTGAGCAACAATCTGGGATTCACCGTGTTGTTCCATAGACTTGTTCCACGAATGGGTGACAAAGGAAAGGAGGTCGGCAGTCGATCTGCGCTGACGGAATCCATACTGCCTGTCGTGGATTAGACTGTGTTTTTCAAGAAATTTTAAATTCGGTGTTTATATACTTTTCCATCACTTTAGAGACGATTGAAAGGAGAGAAATAGGCCTGTAGTTGCTAGGAAGCGCTTTCGATCCATTCTTGGGGATGGGTTGTACCCGAGCAGTTTTCCAGTTACTAGGAAATATGCCTTTATTGTAAGATATCTGAAACAGACGAGTCAGAACAGGAGCAAGTTCTGGTGCGCATTTTTTGAGAACAATTGCTGGGATCTCGTCAAGGCCAGAGGCTTTCCTGGTATTAAGAGAAGAGAGCATATTTCGTACCTTTTTAGTTTTGAAAATATTATCCGTCATTTTATGCGCGACATTGGGGACTGTTGGTGGTTGAACATTTGGAGGTGGGTTGAGAGTAGAATTGCCGGCGAACAACAAAGCAAAAAGTTCAGCCTTTCCCAGGGCGGTAGAAACAATTTCATCCCCTGAGACAAGAGGTGGGAACGTGCTTTTGCAGAAATTATTCCCAATAGATTTAGCAAGAGTCCAGAAGGGTTTGCCGCCGTTGGAGCTTAATAGGACTTTGTTTTTGATGTGGTTATTAAACGAGTTTTTTGCCTCAAGAATGCGGACATAGCGGTTTCTTGCGTCGTTAAATCCTTGACGATTTTCTTGACTGGGATTGTGTAGAAGCGTTTTGTGAGCTTTGACCTTTTCAAGTCTGGCCTTGTCACAGGATTTAGAGAACCAGGGCTTTTGAGTGGCTGAAGAGGTTTTCTGTGTACGTGGAATAAATAATTCCATGCCAGCTTGGATAATTTCGGTGACGTTTTGTAAGATATCAGAGGGGTCAGGATGACAGAAGCAGACAGACGCCCATGGAAATGAGGAAAAGTAATCCCGCATTTCGTCCCAGTTTGCGGAGTTGTAGTGCCAAACGATACGTGGGTGTGATGACTGTGTGACCTCGGGTTGCATTGCACAGGAAGCAGTGACCATGCTGTGGTCTGAGCGACCAAGCGGCGCTGTGAATGATATCTTATAGCATTAAGGTTTTGTAGTAAGAAGGAGATCCAAGGGATTTCTGTGTGTTGGGATACGAGGAAAGTAAGTAGGTTGCTGAACCATATTGGCTAAAGAATTGCTGACTGCAAAGGCCTCCGCTGCTCTCTCTTGTGGATCGGTTTTTGAAGATCCTAGCCATTCCTTATTATGGACATTGAAGTCACAAAGAATAGTGACCTCGGAGGAAGGATATTCAGAAATCAGATAGTCGGTTTTTTCAGAAAGGTAGTCAAAGAGCTGGACAAAGTTGTTGTCAGAAGGTGACCGGTAAATGCAACAGATGCATTTAGTTGCAGCCCTGAGAGAGAATTTTATCCATAGTATGTCTTTTCTTCCAGCTTCTAAATTGGGGTGACTGGTGCAGGGTAGATTGCTACGGACATATGCGCACACTCCTCCATGCAATCTAAAGGAAGTAAGGAGCTCATACCCCGGGAAAATAAGGTGATTAGTGGCTGTTTTGGCACTGATTTGGGTTTCGGTGAGGAAGAGGAGTTGGGGCCTGTTAGCTTGGAGGAAATGGTAGACGGAGTTCAGGTTAGAATTTAGGCCACATATATTCGAAAAGGATATGTTAAATCTTGATGTTGGCGCCCCCTGTACACCCCTCTCCCGGAGATCCGAATGGAGGGGTATTTTACTTCTGGAATATTTTGTACAAGGAGGAGCCATAATCATTTTTGCTTATAAGGGAAACCGACTCATACACCAGAACCGGAAACGTCCGTTGGGACTTCACCGGCCCCTTGATGTATAGGGTGGTACCTCCTCGGGCGTGAAAAAATCCTTTACTATTACGTAAAGGAAAATTCCACTACCACCTGCTATGGATTGGATCAATGTCAGTAGGTATAGATAGCCGGTTCTGAGCCCTCCACTTCCTCCACTTGGCGTAATCCAAGATGGCGGCCAAGATGGCCGACCGGAAATGAAAAAACTGCGAAATTTAAAATTTTAGACGGTAGGTGACGCCACTAATTAAAGTAAGAGGCTCCGCCATTTGATTTTTGCAAAAAGTGACGTAACAAATATGTCTGTTAGCGCAGGCGCAAACCTAAATTTTTAGTTTTTGATTAAAGTCCTAAGTGTGGGGTGTCGTTTTACTCGGCTTGGCAAGCAGAATTCAAAAATTGTATTTGCGCAGGCGCAAACCTAAATTTTTAGTTTTTGGTTAAGTTCTAAGTGTGGGGTGTTGTTTTACTCGGCTTGACAAGCAGAATTCGAATTTAATGTATACGCATGCGCAAACCCAAACTTTTAGAGTTTTCGGTCTAAGCCTTAGGTGTTTGGTCTTAGAGCTCAGCAAGCAGATTTTAAAAATTTTAGAATATGTGAATGCCCGGCATGCTCGATATCGCAACATAGCAACAACTACATGTGTAGAACAACCTTGACACGTGACAGGAAATGAGTTATATGTTTTCAAATTTGAGAGTGACCTTCGACAAATATTGTTCTAACAAACATGCCATAGCAACAACACCGATGACCGTTAAATGAGTTTCAATAACAAGCCAAAAGTGGGGGTATAAGTATATATAAACATTAGGTAGCAAGCAAGCACATCAGTCGTTGTCTGCAGTCTACTCAGAGTAGTTATATATATATATATATATATATATATATATATATATATATATATATATATATATATATATATATATATATATATATATATATATATATATATATATAGTGTATTTGTTCTGTTCAACATGTATGGTATGGATGTTAACGACGAACCTATTAATAACAATGTTTGTGATTGTTATTGGGGCCAAATTGATGCAGCTCTACGTCAGAATATTAGTGATATTAAGCAAGAAAGTAGAATGCTGCTGGAAACAAGGTATACCATTACTCCAGCTGTAAGTGTTGCAATTGGTATATCAAAAGCGGCCGGATTGATTCCAATAATTAAAATTTTAAATACAAGCCTATATCCACCACATCAAAATATAACAATCTCATCTGGTTCATGGGAATGGGAGTATTTTATTTCAACATTGAAAAACACCGCTAAAGAGTACTTTACCAAAGCTAATAAGATCGAACCTGAAAATATTGGAATATGTACCATCAAACCTATTAAAGTATTAGACAGTAAAGGTATATTAATCTCAGATGATTCTATTACTTTTTATTTAACCGAAGACGCAGTTCAACGGCTACTAGATCTGGTTGAAATCATCAACGAAAAGCTGAAGTATCTAACCGATTTGAACTTTGATATTCGACTTAGTGATTTCCTCTATTGTGTTGCTGATGTTCTCAAATGTGTTAATAAGAAGGAGCTACCACGTGACGAGGAGGTGATAAAGCTTATAAAAGCCATGCTAAAAGACTATGAATCCTCATTCCGAGTTAGTATGTTAGAGTGCTTACACTTTACAAAGAAGCAAGTACTTGATCGTTTCAAAGAATACACACGATATAAATGACTCATCTTAAAAGCAAGCTTAATCAACCTGACAGCACTATGTCAAATTGTTGATATAAACATGGAATTAAATTTTGAGGTAACAGAAGAGAATTTGTTTAGACAAGATGTTCTGCCATGCATATGGTCCATCCTCTTACCAGCAACAACATATCTAAACCAATCGATTACAACTTTCAATGTACAACATGCCCAAAAGCAAGTCTGAAGTGGTGCATTACAAACTTATGTTTCTATTTGATGATGGTACACGTGGTGAGACATCTGATTGGAGAACTCTTGTATTAAATAATTCTTACCTGTTTACCTCAAATTATATTTCCATGTTTATATCAACAGGTTTTCTTATGTGTCTTGCATTATTTATGTTAATTTACTTTTGTTTTAAACATTACACTGTACTTAAGGATATGTATCGTAAACATGTTTGTTAATATATCTACTTAAACGAAACACATGTGTTTTATTCATTAGTTAACCATATGTAGTTAAGATGAGATATTGTGAGTCATGCTCGATACAAGTGAAAAAGAATCAATTTTCTGGACATTTACGTAGTGAAGTTCACAAGGCAAAAGTATGTGAGCCATGGCAAGTTGAACAAGTGCATATGCTTGCTCAAGCTTTTAAAAATAGAGTGGCCACCTATCGTATTAACTTAGATGGTAATGACATAAACTTAGCCATGGATACTGTGAAACATAAAGTGTTTCATCTAATTGAAGCTTCTTTAGCTAAACATAATCAAATTAAAATGAACTTGGAGTTGTTTGGATTGTATGTGCTCCAAAGTCGGAATATAAAAGAAATGAAGTCATTCAATACTAAAAACAAAAATGTCACAGTTTCAACTGAGTTTGAACCCGAAATATATTTAAGGAATTCAGCAACGAGATTTATACAAAAGCTTTGGAGTTTGCAGAAGCCGAAAGTGGATGGATGTTGCAGCGACTAATGTGGTTGGAAATAAACATTAATAAACACAGTTTTAAGCCGTAGAGTGGGGTCAACATCTATAAATTGTCGTACACATACTCTGAAGCTCATTCAAAATTTAGTTTTCTTAGAAGTAAGACGTGCTTCAGTCTGCTCTTGAGTATCTAAGTGTTTAGTAGTGTGTTTAAAATGGCTACATTAAGTGATGTGTGCTACCAGCAAATTAAAGACAACTTCTGGTATGGTTTATTTGGAGACTTTCAATTAATTATTGATAAAAACACTGGTTATTTTAATGCAACTAAACTATGTAAAAATGGTGAGAAAAGATTCAGACATTGGTTGGAAAATAAGAAAACTAAAGAGTTGATTACCTATTACAACGGTCAGGTGAAGAAACATTTAGGTGGCCAGAATACCGATTACCTAAATATTTCAACCGAAGGTGTCCACTTAGTCACATCTAGGGGGCCGGAATTCCGGCCCCCTAGATGTGCCGGAAGCAACATCTCAACTAACACCTACAACCGCTACATACTTGGTGGACTTTGGTGGAACACAGACTGAAAACAACTTGATATCTGGTACATATGTCTGTAAAGATTTGATATTAAATTTAGCCTGTTGGATATCTAATCCTTTCTATGAAAAGTGCAACCAAATTATTTTTGATTTTTTCGTAAACGAATTTAATCAAAAATACAAGGAAAACCTTAAAGAAATTGAAGTAAAATTAATGGAGATAGAGGATGAAGTGCAACGTATGCGAGAAGCAGATGCTAGAGTTACAGAACACATTGAAGATATATCTCCAAAACCAAGCAATCCCGGAAAAATCAGTATGTTTGGTTTACTTTCAAGAAATGAGAAAGACGCTAAGTACCCGTATCATGCTATACGAACCCAGAAGAAGAGTTTTAGAAGAGCCGTCAGAAACTTTAAAAATAAACATCCCGACTCCGAAGTGGTTCTAAACATGTTGTATGATCCAAATTCTATAAATCTCTTTAATAGAATAAAGACCGAAGTAAAATACCTCAAGACGAATAGAAATGATCTGCAGATAGTTGATGTGCCACAGGAGAAGTTTATTCAGGACATTATTGATTTACGCCAGAATTTTTAAATTTTCACTTGACTTAATTGTATGTAACAATATCGAAAAATAAAACACACTAATTTTAATAACGACTTTTATTTTATTCTAAGTATATTAATACACTAAATATATAAGTAAGTTTATTTAACATCATCCGAATTTATCCAAGAATTATGAGATTTATCAAAGCCCAACCATTTTATATAGAGTTTCTTGCCTTTCTTCTTCAAGATGCGTTCAACCAGATAGATGTCTGTTTGTTTAGTCTTTTGTAGTTCTTCCTCGTAAAATCCTCCACTGATAGGCTTGCCTTGCATGTCTTCAAGAAAGTATGTTACTGGATTTGTGAAATGAACACTAACAATCTTGAATAACTCTGTTGACCAGCGAGGTGTATACCCCTTTTCGAATTGAGCTTTTGCTTTACTTAGACGTACAACATCACCCGCTTTGAGTTTATTCTGATCAAACACTTTAATATTTGAATATGTTTGTTTACGGATAGCTTCTTCATTTTTCTTATTAACATCTTTAGGTTTTACACCAGTTGTTCTATGAATTGTAGCGTTGTAGTTAGCAGTGACATCAGGTAGTGTATTTAACCACGTGTAGGAGCCAAACAAGTTGAAATTTTTGTAGATCTTCTCTTTTAAGGTACGTATAACTCTTTCCACTATTGCAGCCTTTTTCACACTATAAGTGCTATAGTGATTGATGTTATATTTTTTCATTAAGGCATTAAATTTGGAGTTATAAAACTCCTTACCAAGATCAGATTGAACGTTAGAGGGCGTTGTACTATTAGCTAAAATATCAGCCATAGCTTTAGTCACATCTTCAGCATTTTTAGATTTAAGTGGACGAGTCCACACATACTTTGAAAAACAATTGATAACCACTAAAATGTACTTGTAACCAGAGTTTTCTCGATGATAGTCTTGAAACTCTGCCAAATCAATCTGCCACAAGTCATTTAAACCTTTGATTATGGTACGTCTACGTTTGAAGTTGATTCTTGCTGGTGTGTATAACTCATTTATTACTTGCCTCTTAGCATCAGATGGTTCAACTGTTTTCCTATTCATGGTGATGATGGATTTAACAGTATCCACTTGTTATGTAAATCTTTTAGTTTGTTGTCTATTTCACCTAACTTCTTCTTCAACTTGTTATTCTTTGACAGATCAATGTCTTTTAAAACTTGAGCAGTTATGTCCTTAGCTAAATTTTTCAATTTATTTTCAAATTCGTTTTTTAAATTTACCAACTCTGGTTTGTGCACAGCTTCAAGTAAGATGGCAATTATTCTTTGTGTCACTTCGTCTTTGTTTTTCTGATAGTCATCTATCCATGCATCTACAAATTTTTTATTTACACCATCTGTTGGATCGATTGGATCACCAACGTTACACAATCTATGGCTTTGCAAATCAAAGTCACCACTTGTAGTTCTTGGGAAAAGTTCTCTTTCAATGATTTTAAACTTAAAGCGTTTATTGGACTGGGAACGTCCGAACTTATCGATAGACATTTTTATACTAAGCAATAGGTATGTATGTATGACATATATGTAGGTTTACTAAGCAATAACACTGACTTCCTTTAATTCTTCAATGATTGATTGAATTTCGTTGTTATGAGCATTATTACCAGCAACTTGAGAAGCTACTAAAAGTCTAAGTCTATCAACCAACTCATTTATATCATCCCAATAGACATATTCTATTTGTTTGTTATTTTGTATCATATAGTTGTTGCTTACATTCTAAGCTCTAGGTTCGGTTTTTTGTTCTTCATTAAGATGTGTGTCGTAACCAAAACCTTGAGGAGTTGAGGATCTTCGTCCTCGTGGGTTTATAACTGGTTTTATTAGAGTCAGATACTTTTCCGAGGAACAACCCTTGGTTCGTGCGTTGGGATCGTAGTTCATTTTATGAACACTAGTTGCTTCTAGAATATCTCTATAGTGTTGAAGATCGTCATAGGTATACCCTCTAGGTGTTTTCATAAATATCAATTCTAGCAGACCTTGTGTTTGCGGATATCTCCTTTGACCTAGTCGTATGTCATTATCAGTAAAGTCCAAGTGTTTGTTGCCAAGACTCCAGCTACCAGTATCTTTAGCGTAGCGAGCACCATACGTTTGATCAATAGTAGCAAGCCTCGGTGGTTCAGTAAAATACTTGTCTACATAATACCGAACTCGTTCAGGATATTGCTCCAAAAATTCTTGATATGCTGGGTTGTTTGTGACAGTTTGTAGATCTGCCTCAAGCTCTTCAAATGTTGGGATATCCTCATCAGAACTTGTCTCTACCTCTGGTTCGGCTTCAAAAACTTCATGATCTTTAAGGAACTCAACTTTGGGTTTCTTTTCTGGTACATCAGCAGAAGCTTCTTCTTCTTTGATTTGTTCAGCCGCTGGTTGCAGTTTAAGTACCGATGTGTTTTTAGATATTTCACTTAGTGGTTCAACAATTGGTTTATATAAACGTTGTAGGACCTCATCATTCTCAACTCTACCAAGCTTAAGCATTAAATGTTTTTTTCGAATGTTTTCGGCAAGTTGTAACATCTTTTTCTTGATTTTTCTCTCTTGTTTACCCATCATCTCCATCTTGTTAAAGTTATTTGTTTCAGATCGTGTTAAGAGATGCAAACAGTTTGGTGGTTTAAGGTGTACTAGCTTCGAATTGGTGGTATGTCTACCTATCTAGTTGTTAGACAGGTTGGTTTAGACAGGTTGGTTTAGACAGGTTGTTTTAGACAGGTTGTTTTAGACAGGTTGTTTTAGACAGGTTGTTTTAAACAGGTTGTTTTAGACAGGTTGTTAGACAGGTTGTCTGTCTTGTTAGATAGTTGGTTGTCCTGCTAGACATCTCTTTGTTGTTGTTGGTTGTAGTCAATTAGATTAATATGTAGCTATCGAATCCTTTTCTATATCTCCCTCTGTGTACTTCGTTTTCTTTTACAATCACCAACACACCATACTTATTGTCTTTCCAACACTCGCAGCATATATTTTTAAATTGTTTAAAGTCCATATCTGTCGTTACATGATCGTCATAGATGTGTTTTAAATTGGTTTCGTCTTGTTTGAAGAGAATCAACACATTGGCATTATCACGTATTAGATGTTTCGGTATTCGAGTATATGTTTGACAGAGATAGAACGAATCAATATTCTTATGTCTTCCCATACTAAAGTATGCTCTCATTTTATCCTGTTTGTCACAGGCTACATCATCAAATATAAACACAGAGTTACCCAAGGCATCTGCTGGATCTAATATTTCATCGTTTTCACTATATGGATAGTAACCAACATCTTTTGTTGCCTTCAACACATCCTTTAACATCTTGTATTTAGGTTGATATAGAGACTTTGAATATACATACACGTTATCAAACTTTAAACCATTCGGTTCAAACAATAAACTTAGCATAACATTTGTTTTACCACACCCGCTCGGGCCACATATGATACATCTAACTGTGTTTGGCAAGAGAGGGCCATGTTTTCGTTGTTGTTCTGATGATGTATCAACAACATCGTCTATATTTGTAATAGGTAAGACAGAAGCGTGTTTAATGGTACGCATCTTGACTTAAACTAAACTATATTTTCGGTAAGTATAAACATATATAGACAGATGCAAGTGAGTCATATAGTTAGTATCAATGTTGGTGTCACAGGGTGAAGGTCTTGTAAACACAGCTATTAACAAGCTGCCTGTTGAGTTACACATACCTGGTTATCAATTTTGTGGTCCGGGTACTAAACTTAAAGAACGTCTTGCCAGAGGTGATCAAGGTATCAATCTGCTAGACCGTGCTTGTAGAGACCACGACATCGCTTACTCTCAATCAAAAGAGTTAAGTGATAGACATCGAGCCGACGAGGTGTTGGAGAATCGAGCTTGGAAGAGAGTTAAATCAAAGGACGCAAGTTTTGGTGAAAAGTTAGCCGCTTGGAGCGTTACAAACACCATGAAAGTTAAAAGAAAGCTTGGTATGGGTCTTGATGTAACCAACTCAAAACCAAAGAAGAAAGTTCCTTTTAAAAACATTCTTAGTCTGATTGGAGAAGTTATAAAAGACAGAAACCTTATTCCATCAGAGAATGCAATGTTTGATATCGCTCATGCAATTGTTAAACAGATTGGTGGGCGTAAGAATGTATTGAAACCTCGAGTTATTCCAATACCTAAAAGCGGAGGCTTCCTACCACTGTTACCTCTTATATTTGGTGGTCTATCAGCTCTTGGTGCTTTGGGTGGTGGTGCTGCTGGTATTGCTAAAGCCGTAAACGATGCTAAAGCGGCCAAACACAAACTGGAGGAAGAAGAACGTCACAACAAAACAATGGAGGCTATCGCAATGGGTAAGAGAGGTAGTGGTTTGAAATTAAAACCGAAATGCAAGAGACTCGGCAAGGGTCTATATCTGAAGAAACAACGTGGTGGCTATGGTTTGTATCTGCAAAAGCCAAAAAACGAATAAGTCGTTTGCCAGCAAGACCTCTAACAGATGAAGATCTTCTGAAATTTGCTGGTAAAATGAAAATCCCATATTTTAGAGGTGTATACATGCGAGATAGTCTACCTCGAAATGGACCACGTAAAAATGAATCGTTTATCATGAATTTACAAACCAACAAGGAGCCTGGTAGTCATTGGGTTGCAGTTAGGAAACGTGGTAACACAGTCGAGTACTTTGACTCCTATGGAAACTTAAAGCCACCAGTCGAGTTGCAACAGTACCTTAAAGACTATACTCTAATGTATAATCATGATGTGTATCAAACATATAATACTTATAATTGTGGTCACTTATGTTTAAAATTTTTAAATAAAAGACTTAAACAGTAACCTCTGTGTATCAGTCATGTCGCAAACCTTTGTGTTGAAAGACCGCAGCTCCCATCTGTCAACAGACTACGATCCACCAATTGAATTGGATCCTGTTGGTAGTTATGCTGTTGCTTTGATAGGTTTTCACACATACAACAACATACCTAACATATATAAAGGTAAAAATAAATTTTATGTAAAAGAAGGAGGTGCTTGGAGAACCATCACGATACCTACTGGTGCATATGAAATAACACATTTGGAAAACTTGCTTCAAAATGAGCTTGTTGGTGCTGCAGCGACACATGAACAAAAGCAACTAGCTTTGATTCTAAGACCTAATCCGAACACCATTAGATGTGAAATAAAATGTTTCACAAGTATCAGTTTTGAAGCTGATGATTCGATTGGGAGAATGCTGGGATTTTCAAAGCAAGTTCTTCGACCAGGTGTCTTCCATGAATCTGATTTGCCTGTTGAAATAGTAGATGTTAAACAGATTCGTATAGAAACTAATATTGTGTCTGGTTCCTACTATAACGGGAAACCTTCACATACGTTATATGAGTTTGCCCCGATGGTTGATCCTGGTTATGCAATCGACATCGAACCTAAGAATCTAATTTATTTACCAGTGAACAAGCAAGAGATTTCAAATATAAGCATCGACATCGTGGATCAAGATTCAGTTCCTGTAAACTTTCAAGGTGAGGAGGTGTCTGTTCGTCTGAACCTTAAAAAGATTACCTAGAATGCTAGTCTTTAAGGATATAAAAGCAAGTGAATCTACTAAAACAAGTTCAGTACAGCCAACCACTTCAAAGTGTACACTTCGCTCCGATAATATTGAGTTCCTTAAAAGTCTTGGTTATCATGTCATCAAAACTCAAAATATTCAAAGACCCCGAGTTTGACGATTCCATTGATCGAGAAGAGCTTCGGTCTTACTATTCGTCAACTAAATCCTTTGGTAACAGTGATGAAGTCGAAATAAACATCAATCAGCAAGATGCCTTTGTATGCCTAGCAGAGTCGGTTCTAATAATCGAAGGTGCTCTGGAACCTTTAGCAATACAAAATGCCGATGGTGAGTGTTATATGTCAAATAAAGGAGGAGCCGCTCTGTTTGAATCAGTGTCGTATGAATTAAATAACAAGGAAGTGGAGCGAGTACGAGACCCATACACCACAACAACTATCAAAACCCTGCTTTTGTTTAGCAAGAATGAAGCCAAATCTCTTAGCAACGCCGGAGTGAATGTATCGTCAGATCATATCACCTTAAACGATAACAAGTTTCACTTGCTCCTGCCTCTTTGGTACCTCTTCAGTTTCTTCCATCACTTTAAAGGAGTTCTCTGCGGTAAACATACTTTCCGATTCACAAGAGCTCGAAGTGATGCCAACAGTTATTATAGTACTGGTAGTGCAAGATCTAAAATAACTGTAACCAACATGTTTTTAAAAGCTAAACATGTATTTCCAAACGATAAAATGAAGTTGGAACTGATGGATAAAATTGCAAAAGACACATCTATATTTCTAGCATACCGCAAATGGGACATATATGAGCTACCAGCGCTTAGAGATATTAATAAAGATGTATGGTCTGTTAAAACTGCAACAAACTTAGAAAGACCTAGATATGTGATTATAGCATTTCAAACAGATCGAAAAGATAATGTAAGCAAGAAAGGTGACTTTTTTGATAATATTGGTATGGTAGATCTACGAGTGTTCCTCAATTCAGAATGCTACCCTTATGAATCTATGAATATGGATTTCGAAAAATCTAAATATGTTGAAGCTTACCAGATGTACACAGATTTTCAAAAAAGTTTTTGTTATAAAAACATAGCAGAGCCTCTCCTAAATTATGATGAGTTTAAAGATCGAGCTCTATTTGTAATTGACTGTCAGCACCAGAATGAGTCAATCAAGTCGTCAACAGTGGACATCAAAGTGGAGTTTATGAGTAAAAACAATTTTCCCAATAGAACCAAAGCCTACTGTTTAGTTATTCATGATTGTGTATTTGAATATAAACCTCTAACTGGCATTGTAAGAGCCATTATGTAATATTTTAGTATGTAAGTCTTGTGAATTTATTCTAATAAATTAATTGTGTTTAAATCAGTTGTTTTATTTTCAACCTTAAAATGCTAACATCTTGCTTTCTTTAAATAATATCATCTGACTGAGATGGTAAACATATGACTCATTTCCTGTCATGTGTCAAGGTTGTTCTACACATGTAGTTGTTGCTATGTTGCGATATCGAGCATGCCGGGCATTCACATATTCTAAAATTTTTAAAATCTGCTTGCTGAGCTCTAAGACCAAACACCTAAGGCTTAGACCGAAAACTCTAAAAGTTTGGGTTTGCGCATGCGTATACATTAAATTCGAATTCTGCTTGTCAAGCCGAGTAAAACAACACCCCACACTTAGAACTTAACCAAAAACTAAAAATTTAGGTTTGCGCCTGCGCAAATACCATTTTTGAATTCTGCTTGCCAAGCCGAGTAAAACGACACCCCACACTTAGGACTTTAATCAAAAACTAAAAAATTAGGTTTGCGCCTGCGCAAATACCATTTTTGAATTCTGCTTGCCAAGCCGAGTAAAACGACACCCCACACTTAGGACTTTAATCAAAAACTAAAAATTTAGGTTTGCGCCTGCGCTAACAGACATATTTGTTACGTCACTTTTTGCAAAAATCAAATGGCGGAGCCTCTTACTTTAATTAGTGGCGTCACCTACCGTCTAAAATTTTAAATTTCGCAGTTTTTTCATTTCCGGTCGGCCATCTTGGCCGCCATCTTGGATTACGTCATCTCAAGTTAGCGCCCTATTGGCTCTCTGTCCAGTGACGTCACCAAAACGTCACTCCGGCGCTTCGCGCCAGTTAGGGTGTGGTCGAGGCGTGGTCGGGGTGTGGTCGGGGCGTGGTCGGGGCGTGGTCGGGGTGTGGTCGGGTGTGGTCGAGGTGTGGTCGCGTATTGGGCTCCGCCCAAGTGGGCGGGTGGGTCTCCGTCCCAAAAGGAGCGGGGCTACGCCCCACGGGGTGGGGCTTTGCCCAAAACAGGGCGGGGCGGGGCTCCGCCCCGACCCTACCCAATGGCGTCACTGTGACGTCACTCCGGCGCTTCGCGCCGGCGCCAAGTGGAGGAAGTGGAGGGCTCAGAACCGGCTATCTATACCTACTAATGTCTACCCCTTTAAAAATAAGATTAATAAAGGGACTATAAATTGTCCAATAGTTATGCTTTTCGACATAGTAGGAGGATACAAAACATCATTTTGCATCTATGCCTGTCAGGTGGCTGCCTGTCCAGCTTTCGTCCCCGTGGGCTTGGCTGCGCCTTATCCCTCTTTGGTTTCTGTTTCTATGCCGAACGCCCGGGGGGCGCCGCAGGGGTAGAGCCTTTCGGCCCCTCCCCCACTCTGCGACCCTCGCCCGGTCCCGTCGGCAGGACAATCTCTTTTACTACCTTACCTCTCGCCTCACGGTGCCGTCGTTGCACCTGCCGCCCAATCTGGCAGCATCCCAGCCTTGACGATCCCTGAGGGGTCACCCGGCTCGGAAGCAGCCCGACCGGCCGCAGAGGCAGAGGGGATTTGCGGCGGCTGCACATCGTGCGAAGCCACCGCTGCCGAGGCAGCTGCGCCTTTGAAGGGCCAACACCCCCTTGACGGCGTCGCTGCCTCTCCTCCCTCTCACGCCTCCTTTTCTGGACTCCCCACTTCCTTTTCCTTTCCCTCCTACGCTTTCCTACGCGACTCCTCGTCTTCGGTCCCTCCCATGGGCCCGGCCGGACTCGCAGCCCACGAAGTTCGCCCCTCATCGCTCCCCATGGTTCCGTCGGGGACACTGCATCCAGTGTCCCCGACGGAACCATGTGGTTCCACCCGGGACCCCACGCCTGGAGAGTGGAGGAGCGGTTCCTCCAGTTCCCTGCTGGAGCTACTTGAAGAGACAGGGATCTTACTACCTCCTCGCTGGTCTTTGGCACGTTACCATCTTCTCTTTGGTGTCTCTTCATGGTTGCTAAAGAGGGTTGTATGTGTGAGGGTGTGCTTATGGATTGGTGAGCGTATAGATACGGGAGATCACCCCACCGCGCCCCGGCACTTCATCCATGATGAGACATGATTCCGTTAAGAGCGGCTCTGCGGCCACGCCGTGGCGACCCAAAGTGTGAGCTAACCCCCTGTTCCGGAGCTACCTGGTGCTGCCGAAACGATCGAGCATTTTTCGAATGGATGATAGGGCAGCCCCCTATACCGGCCAAGGCAAGGGTGGGCCCCTGTACTGTCCAAACGGCGCCAGGTGTGCCGGACCTGGTTTGCACAGCGCTGCAAGTCCAAAGCCGGCTCTCGAAAATTATGTCCAATTTGGGGCATTATGAATTTATATTTCATAAATATTATTTAATTTTTAATCCTTTTCAACATAAACCAATCAACGGAATCCATTACTTTGAAATCGAATAATATCCTAAAACTTCAATACTTTCTGTTACTATGTGAACAAAATCTTAATTTGAACTTATTATTAAATGTTTAATCTTCTAAAAGTTCATAAAGAACATAACTTTATAAAGAGGGACATATAAATGCCGGCTGGTTCCTATATTCAATGCACCATTAATCCACTAGATTTAAATTCGGACTTCATGTGACTTATTCCCGTGTCACTTTCTGATTGGTCGAAAGTTACCAGACAACCTATCTAAGTAATTGAATTTAGTAAAATATTTGCTCTATATTTGTGCGGGGAGAATCCATGAGCTGATTTAATGTGAAGCAATTTTTGAAAGATTTTATTTTTATATTTTTCTTGAACAATATCTGGTTTCAAAATAATTTTACTGGTTCCCGAATCTATGAGCAATTTTCCAGGCAGTTCGGGGATTTCAACATAAGAAAGTTTACATAAATTGAGATTGTTTATTTCTATTAAGGATTTTCGGTTGATGTGCCCGGTGAAGGAAAATTTTGATTTTCACGATCGTAAATTTCCGAAGATGTATCAATCTCATGGGTAAATAGTTATTCAGAATTAAACCTTGTTCCCGGAACTGTAGACCTTTGCTGATTAGCAGAGAAGTTGTTTCTTCTTGACTTTGTTAAAACATTATTAGAATTTCTGGTAAATCTTGTGTTGCCACTCCAAGTATCCATGGATTCAGGATATCTGTTTTGGAAATATTCCCGTGGGTTCTCTGGTTTAAAAGAAGGCGATCTAGAAAATTGTGAATTCTGATTATTTTCGCTTTGATATTTGGGAGTATTCCCTAAATTGTGAAGTTTGATTGTGGCTTTGATATTGGGGATTGTTTCTAAATGGCTTCTGAAATTGCATGACTGCAAGTTTTTGGGAGTAGAACGATTGTTAAAAGATCTGGTTTGTGAATTGGGGGTTTTATTACTTGGCGATGTATAATTGCCTGATGTAAGAAATGTCGTATCTCTATACTCATAATTTTCTTCCAGGACTATAAATTTAAGAGCATCCTCAATAGATGCAGGTGCAGTGGATCTTAGTATCATTCCTAGAGGGTTTCTAAGTCCCCCAAGGAACGCTTTTAATGTTTGTTGAGCGTAAATTGTTCTCTTCACTTGTAGTATTTGTTGATTGTTTTCATTACAAATTAAATTAGAACCAGAAGTTGTTCAATGTATCTACACCTATTACTAAAGTTTGAAGCATCCTCATTATGTTTCTGCTTAAGTGTTAAAAGTTCACTCAGTAGACTAGTGTCACCTCGTTAGTCTGTAAAGTTTTGCACTATAGCCTGTCTTAGATCGTGCCAATTATTAATAATTTCTGTGCCCATTTTATTAAACTATTTAAACTACTTAACAACAAACTAACATAGTTACTGCCTAAAATATAACTGAACTAATATTATACAAAACAATGGCTTTATATAATAATCGGACAAGTGTTCGTTGCAGGTTCTCACGAGAACATGTTGATATAGCTTCTTGTGAACTCGCACTGCTGACACTATCTGCACAGTCGGTATAATTCGTCGAATCTGCTGATGGGAACTGCTGCATGTGAATGTAACTCGATGTCATCTACGTGATTTATCGTGGGAAGCCATGTGTTAACTCAAGGTCTTACAAATTACCTTTTAAACACAGGTGATGCCTGGCTCGAATCGGAAATAGACGTCCAATGTTTTTAT
The DNA here is from genome assembly GCA_964006375.1 of Tillus elongatus. Taxonomy (NCBI): domain Eukaryota; kingdom Metazoa; phylum Arthropoda; class Insecta; order Coleoptera; family Cleridae; genus Tillus; species Tillus elongatus. The sequence goes on along the minus strand of OZ023268.1, from coordinate 71,539,110 downwards.
CCTTGCACTCTCCAAATACATTATAAGGACCTATATCATTAACATTGTATTTATTTTGTAAATTAAAATATGGATTTTTCATATCAACATTTTTATTGAACTCACATTATCTGCATTTCCTTGTGTCGCCTGTATCGATATTGGCCTTAACCCGCCCAACTCAACACTCATTATTTAAGGATTTCAGTTATTAATATATATTTTTTTATATCCCGTATTATTGTAAAATTACAATTAAGTATACTTACAGTTGTGACGAAACACTATTTAACTTTGTTTATAATATATTTATAACTAAAGATATTTTTTAATTATCACAAATTATGAATAAAAAGACACAAACCACTGAAATCCGACACAGGCAACACGTAACTTCAAAACATTTTCTAAGCTAAAAAAAATATTTTATTTGCATATGCTCAGAAGTTTAGTTGTGTAAATTTGTCGTAGTATAGCACAGCAACTACAGAAACCCATGCTTTTACAAAACACAGTTATTTAATTATTTTTTTTGTAAGCTACTGAAACTCTTTTGAAAAGTTTTGTTAAGATAAGCTATTATTGTGTTTCATATTGCCTTTAAGCTTATCACCATGAAAATATAATTCATATGGTTTCCATTCTATCGTTTATTTTTACAGGTTTCCCTTCATAAATGATATGTGTCCAATATTTTATGACTGTATAAATCAAAGTGCTGTTTTGAACCTCTTAAGAGAAGACATTAAAGCGGCATTCAACTTGCTTACTTAATTTTTTTAAATATTTATTTAGTTCTATCTAAAACTACACTTGTTTCATTGTAAGTAAAATAAACCTTTATAAATGTAGAAATGTATTTAATAGGAAATTTGTATAAAACTTTTTTACTTAAATTGAACCAATTACCTATATTTTTTAACCATTTTATGTAGATTTCAATGTCCATTTTTTGCAAACCAGCCAGAAGAATCATACCTTAAAATAGGCTGGTATCCTACCCTCGGCAAGTTGTACATAGTTTTTATGGAAAGGGTATATGTATCAAGCACAATAAAACTATATATATATATATATATATATATATATATATATATATATATATATATATATATATATATATATATATATATATATATATTAGAGGTGTGCGAAGCTTCGAACCTTCGGTTCGAAAATATGTTCGCAGTAGCGATGTTGAAGTAGTTCGAAGTTCGAAATATGTAATTCTTCAAAATAGTTCGAACTTCGTTGCTCAAAAATACTTCGAAATTTAACTTTACAGGCATTGAATGTTACCAAAGGTAGCGAAGTTGCGGCCCCTTTAACTCGGTAGCGGCGCTTTAAACTCGTTATCGGTCTCATTGAGTCGATAGCGTAATTTCAGGAGATTTCACTCATGCATCATTTTGACAGTAGGTGGGACACATTGAGGCACAACTTAATTTTTTTAAATATTTATTTAGTTCTATCTAAAACTACACTTGTTTCATTGTAAGTAAAATAAACCTTTATAAATGTAGAAATGTATTTAATAAGAAATTTGTATAAAACTTTTTTACTTAAATTGAACCAATTACCTATATCTTTTAACCATTTTATGTAGATTTCAATGTCGATTTTTTGCAAACCAGCCAGAAGAATCATACCTTAAAATAGGCTGGTATCCTACCCTCGGCAAGTTGTACATAGTTTTTATGGAAAGGGTATATGTATCAAGCACAATAAAACTATATATATATATATATATATATATATATATATATATATATATATATATATATATATATATATATATATATATATATATATATATATATATATATATATATATATTAGAGGTGTGCGAAGCTTCGAACCTTCGGTTCGAAAATATGTTCGCAGTAGCGATGTTGAAGTAGTTCGAAGTTCGAAATATGTAATTCTTCAAAATAGTTCGAACTTCGTTGCTCAAAAATACTTCGAAATTTAACTTTACAGGCATTGAATGTTACCAAAGGTAGCGAAGTTGCTGCCCCTTTAACTCGGTAGCGGCGCTTTAAACTCGTTATCGGTCTCATTGAGTCGATAGCATAATTTCAGGAGATTTCACTCATGCATCATTTTGACAGTAGGTGGGACACATTGAGGCACAACGGAGTCATTTAGCAATCACAGAGTTATTTTTCTTATATATCCTAGCCTCCCAACACCTTTTTCAGTAACATTATGATGGCGGTGTTCGAAGGCGATCGGTAACGTAAATTTTCAGAATTTGAGGTTAATTGCAGATTGCCCTTGGAAAACACTGGCTTCAACATGCTTTATTTCACAGAGAGCCAAAACAATTAAATGTTCACAATCAGGAGACAGTTCAAACTTCTAAGTGGTTATTTTTAACTACATTTAAAAAAGAGGAGGTTCTCAATTTGACTGTTTTTTAATGTGTGTTACCTCAGAACTTTTTGTAGGTGAGCCGATTTTGATGATTCTTTTTTTTTAGTGCTGCTGCTTCTCATGTGGTCCCATATAAATTTGATAAAGATCTGACCAGTAGTTTTTGAGTTATCCTTAATGAACTCGGTTTCCTATTTTTTTAAATTTCTATTGTTATATACCTATCATGCTCACTTTGAACCCTCTCAATCTGTTTGCTAAAACTGCCCAGTCAATACCAAACAACAACATATTTATAATTGAGCTTATCTGTAGATCTAGAAATGTAAAAAAAGTTTAAAATATTTTTTGTTTTTGTGGTTTTGATTTAACGTTGACCTGTGTCCACAACGATCAGCACCGGATAGCATTTTCATCCAGTTAACCTGCAAATTTGTCGAACCCTTCCTTTTTGTAAAAAGAATGGGAATCTTTTACATATAAAATACTGTATGTTACAATATTCATAAATTTTGTTTTTAAATAAATGATATATGAACAATAAAGAATTTTGGGTAGTTCGATGTTCGATTTTAAATTTCAAGGAAGTTCGAAGTTCGACTGTGAACCTTAGACATACTATTTCAGAGGTTCGAGGTAACATATTTGCTTGGGTTCGTTCATAGTTCGGTTCGAACAAAACACGGGTTCGCACACCTCTAATATATATATATATATATATATATATATATATATATATATATATATATATATATATATATATATATATATATATATATATATGTGTGTGTGTGTGTGTGTGTTGTTTTTGCATATATGTTGTGGGTTTTGTCATACACATATACAGCTTTATTTGTTTAATTGTGGCCTGGTTAATTAAGAAATGGTTGTATCGTTTAATACTAAAAGGGGCCACTAATTTATTTTTGTGGTAGAACCACAGGGAATTTTGAATATTGTTTTGGTGAACTATAATAAGCGTTGTTGTATTAAGTATTCTTATCTTACTATAATGATAGAGGTAATTATCTTATTGATTGAGAATTCATACTGGGATCCTATCTGCATTTTTGTTGGTGGCTTAGGATAAATTTATACACATAAATTGTATTCTCAGGATCAATTTGTTCATATTTCGTATCAGTACAGAAAATACAGGGTTGGACTCAATAATCTCATTACAACTGACAATTTAAATAATTTAGTGAAAGTTTTTGTGAATATTTTTTGTTTTAATACTCATTGAATGATCTAGTTCTCCGAATGATATTGAGCTAGAAGTAAAATATATATTGTCCTAAAAAAAATTTGAACACGAAGAGCAAAAAAACATAATGGCATCGTATAATGATTACGCTGACATGCTTGACTCAAGTAATGTTAATATTGCCGAGTCACTGTCGCTCGATCAACTTAATGTAGATAAGTTAGGGAGCTCCCCTCTTCTCTCAGTACATCATCTAAATATCAGAAGCATAAAAAAAACTTTCAGGAGTTACTGTTTTTTTTTCAATTGCTGGAGGAAGGTAACATTGACTGCTTAATTTTAAGTGAAACTTAGTCGGTAACCAACCTGGACAACTTCCACATAAATGGGTATACTGTATTTTATAATGAAGGTATATATAATCAAAATGATGTATTGATAGTGTACATTAAAAATACCCTAAACGCGAACTCAGAATGCTTAAATCTAGCAGAGTTAACTGTCATTAATTCGTCTTTTGAAATTCAGAATAGGAAGATCAGTATTACGGGAATTTATCGGCCCCCATCTAGTAAATTAAATCTATTCATTAATGAACTGGAAACATTTATTCTAAATAAAAATAGGGCTGATATAGACTTGATAGTTGGTGACATATTGACCTGTTAAATCTTGAAAATACTTCAAACGTAACATATATCAATGTTTTTGAAAAAATGGATATATTACCTGCATTAGTTTTCCCACGCGCGTTACCTACAGATCTGAAAGCTGTATCGATCACATCTTCTTAACGTATAGAAAAAATTTGGCCAAAGAGGTGAACAGTGATAGAGCTATATAAAATCTTACATAATAAAGTCGGTAAAGTCGGATGTTACTGATCACTACTCCTGACGATTGATTTGGATGGTGGTCTCCACATTGATAAAACTAACATTACTAATGTGCATGCTGGGAATGGTACGTAACAAAGAATAGATGAGGTAGAATACTTAAAAAAATTGGAAACAGTAGAGTGGCATGATGCTATTTATTGTGACGATGTGTGGAGTGTAGTGGATGGGTTTGTCAATAGACTAAGTACTATAGTACAGAACTCAAAGGTTGTATTACCTATCAATAAAACTAGAAAGAAAAACCCATGGATAATGAATGGTCTTATTGCATATCTTAGAACTAGGGACAAATTAAAAATCAAGTGGCTTAAAGACAGGAATAATAGGCAGCTAGAATTGAAATACAAGGTCTATAAAAATAATTTGTCTAGTTTAATAAAAAAGAGAATGATAGTGACAAGGAGGCTGGTTGGGCGTACACCCTTCAGACTGGCTATGGAGCAGAAAATTAAAATAGCAAAGGATTTTTTCCCTATGAAAAAAAAAAGGCCTGGAAAAAACCCCTCTATCTAATGAAGTTAAACTGTTTACAAGAGAAGAGTTAGAGAATGTATTAGCGAAAATGAAGAACAGGAAGGTACCTGGCCTTGACGGCATCCCAATGGAAGTCATCAAGGTGTTTAGCGAAATTAAGCCAGAGGTGATACTGGATCCACTAAACGGCCTCCTTAGAGAAAGAAAATTTCCTAAAGAATGGAAAAAAGCTAAATTAATTTTAATTCCGAAAGGCAAAATTGAGGAAATGAAGTTCAGGCCGATATGTTTATTAAACTCAATTAGTAAAGTTTATGAGGGCTTACTAAGAGACAGGCTTGAGAAAGACATAGAAGAAAGAGGAAGCCTCTCAGATCGCCAATTCGGATTCCGTAAAGGCAAATTAACCATCCAGGCAGTGGAGAGAGTGGTAGATATAGTTAAAGAACAAGCAAACGACAAGTGGGCAGCTCTCGTTACTCTTGATATAAAAAATGCATTTAACACGGCGTCATGGGATAAAATAATGCTAAACCTTGAAACAAGAGGTATAGAAGATTACCTGTTAGAGACCATTGATAACTACTTAGAAGATAGATCCCTGCAGATAGATAAAAATGTCTGCCAGGAAATTACAACGGGTGTGCCACAGGGGTCGGTCCTGGGACCCAGCCTGTGGAATATATTATATGATGGGGGTGCTAAACATACTAACACCAGAAGGAGTGACCACGCTGGCCTATGCAGATGACCTGGCAGTTATTATCACTGCGAAAACAAAGGAAGAGCTGGAATGGAAAGGAAATGAAGCACTACTGCAGATCCACAAGTGGCTGAACAACAGTGAATTAGAGTTAGCCCCACAGAAAACAGAGGCAGTTATACTTAGAGGAGGAAGAGCAAGGACCGAAGTCAGATTCTTTTATATGGATCACCTATCTGGTCCGAACATATGAAAAAAGATATGTATAACAGACAAGCTACAAAAGTCCAACGTAGAATGTTGCTAAGAGTTACTAGCGCATACCGCACTGTGTCGGCAAGGGCGCTACAGGTGGTCGCAGGAATTGTACCAATCGAGCTTGCCATAGAAGAGAGATCGAGGCTATATCACAGAAGAGACGGAAATACACCGAAAGCAAAAGCAGAGGAGAGGGCCAGCACTTCAAAAATGGCAGGAGATGTGGGATAACACAACCCATGTCGCTCAGTGGACCAAGCAGTTAATTCCAGATCTGAAGAAATGGGTGGAATGCAAGCACAGAAAAACAGATTATTTCCTGACGCAAATGCTCACAGGCCATGGCTCCTTCAGGGAATATCTAAGCCGGATAGGAAGAGCAGAAACCGACGCTTGTTTGTACTGTGGGATGGCAGAAACGGTAACACACACCATATTTGACTGCACAAGATGGGAGAACGAGCGAGAAACCCTAAGACAGGGTATGAAGACTGACCTGACCATGTACAACATCCTTGACATCATGATGGAAGATTCTGAAAAATGGGAAAAATTCCACAGCTACGTCCGAAATGTCCTAAGAACTAAAGAAGTAGAGGAGAGGCAAAGAGCGAATTGAAAAGAGACAAATTCTAAAGACAGCCTACTTACTGATGATTTACGAAAAGTGGTTCCAGTAGGTATGGTGAAGAAATGAGGTGAGGTTTGGTGGGTAGGCAGAGGCTTGCACCTATAGTACTCTGAGTCCCACACTCTCTGTCGCGATGGAGGTCGAGCGCAGAGGTAAGAACATGATTTTCCTCACCCGGCAAAAAAAAAAAGTTTAATAAAAATTACCAAGAGTAACTACTATAAAGGTAGGGTTGTGAATGAAGAAAAAGATATCAGGAAAATATGGAATGTTATTTCAGACGTCGCATTGAGCAGAGGTAGAGAGCAGGGAGCATGGAAGTCGTTAGAGTAAATGACAATGAAGTAGTACGAGATAAGAAACAAACAGCAGAAATTTTCAACAAGTATTTTGTGTCAGTAGGTGCTGAGAGCACTAGTGTTGGTACACAAAACGGCGCATTATCAGACTGCAAGATCTAACGTCAGTTCGTTTTTACTGTGCCCTGTTTCTGATAGTGAAATTATTACTATAATTGGCAATTTAAACGCAAGATCTGCACCTTGGAATGGACGGATTAGCTGGCAGGTTTTTTCAGGTTGGTCATCTCTTTTTAGTAGAACCAATTGTGCACATAATAAACAGAATTTTTAAAACAGGTTTGGTACCCGAGCAGTTTAAGATATCTGTTTTCTCGCCTATATTCAAAACAGGAAGTCGGATTGATCCCGCGAACTATCGTCTCGTAAGCTTGCTTAACACGATGGCCAAGATATTTGAGAGAGCTCTTTATGTGTGACTCACTGAGTATTTTAATAAAAACAACTTAATATCTGTTAATCAGGCTTCAGGGAAAACTTTTATATTGAACAGGCCCTGCACAAGCTTTGCTCGACGGTATTGAAAAACTTTTATAAAGATTTAAAAACGGTTGGTATATTTTTAGACCTTCATAAAGCATTTGACAAGGTAAATCATGACATACTGATACAAAAACTGGACCGGATGGGTGTAAGGGGTGTAGGGCTTACTTTAATTGGGAACTACTTGAACAGCAGACAGCAGGTGGTAAAAATAGGTAATGTTTTAAGCAATCCACAAGTAATAAAATCTGAGATCCCTAAGGGATCTATATTGGGGCCTATACTGTTTCTGGTTTATATAAACGACATCCTTGAGAAATTTGAGACCTGCTGCGATCTTATATCTTATGTGGATGATATTGTGATGATGTATGGTGCAAATACCTGGAGCAAGGCTATTGTGAGTGGTTCTAATATTTTTCAAGATCTTGTTACATATTTTGCTTCTGCTAATCTAAATCTAAGTGCGAAGACATTATATACACCATACGATAGTGGGTCCCCGCACAGTGTTTCTGTAATTCGAATAAAATATGAAATAGTCAAGTGCAAGACTAGCGTAAACTATCTTGGGATCATCATAGACTAGCATTTAAAATGAAATTGTCATCTTCAAACCCTCAACAAGAGGCGCAGAAAATTTATACATATTTTTTATACTCTACGAGGCATCTTAAGTCAAAGGATATTGCTCCTGACATACGATAGTTTGGTCCAGTCCATCTTGTGATATGGAATATTGTGTTGGGGAACTCTATAAATCCTGTGAAAATTATTCTCTGTCACCTGATCATGACCTACTAATGCAGTTTTTCTATGTCGAAAAATGGAAAAAGGGGTTAGGGCTGTTTTTAGAAAGAAAATAAGTACGACACTGCATTCGTTATCCTTTAAAATAGAGATATACCAGATTTCATTAAATACAAAGAATTATTAAACATTTCAGATACTTTTTTTGTGTGACCCTTTTAATATTGAAACACCCCTGTAGCTTCAGTATTTGTAACGTGATTTGTTTTAACAAGATCTAAAAAGATATAAAATGAAGAAGTCTATAGATACTGTGAAGATTCTTTTCTATGCCATTCAATCACAGCCTACCAAAACTATTTTCATATGTCAAAAATGATAAAAAAGTTTGAGGGTTGGTTTTGGGGAAAAAAATACATAAGCCATTTTTAAAACTGTTACCTATCAAATTTCATCGATAAATAACTATTATGACGAACTATGAAAGACAACAACAACCTCAAAAGTTGAAAAAAGAAGTTTATAGATGCTGTGACATATGAAAATAGTTTTCATTGTCGTTAAAAAA
>OZ023268.1:71516368-71530223 GCA_964006375.1 Tillus elongatus | reverse complement strand
CAGGGCTGTTTCCATATAGAATGGGCCACACTATATATATATATATATATATATATATATATATATATATATATATATATATATATATATATATATATATATATATATATATATATATATATATATATATATATATATATACATATATATATATATATATATATATATATATATATATATATATATATATATATATATATATATATATATATATATATATATATATATATATATATATATATATATATATACACCTCTGTAACTTTTGTATTTATTACTTGATTTTGATGAGCAAAAGATATGATGAAAAACTCTATTACTGCTGTGAAGTATTATTCTCTATGTCACCTGACCAAGGCTTACTAATGCAGTTTTTTTATGTCAAAAAATGGGGGAAAGGTCTAGGGTCATTTTTAGGTACGCCACTGCATTCAGCATCCCTTAAAATAGATATATACCAAATTTCATTAAAAAGAGAATTACTAACCATTTCAGGGAAGTTTATTTGTGTGACCCTCGTATATGAAATAAAACCCCTGTAACTTTTGTATTTATAACGCGACTTTTTTTAAAGAGATCTCCAAAGGTAGATAATAAAGAAGTCTATAGACCCGGTGAAAATTGTTTCCTATGCCATTCGATCACGGCCTACTAAAACTATTTTCATGTCACAGCATTTATAAACTATTTTCTTCAACTTTTGAGATGTTATTGTTGACTTTCATAGTTCCGTGATAATACTTATTTTTTTATGAAATTTGGTAGGTAACAATTTTGAAGAATAGCGTATACAGTGGCGTACTTATTTTTTCCATAAACATTTTTTTAAATTTGGACATATGAAAATAGTTATATAGTAGGCCGTGATCGAATGGCTTAGGAGACATTTTTCACAGGATCTATAGATTTCATTTTCTATATTTTGAAACCTCGTTAAAAAATCGAGTTATAAATACAAGTCACATGGGTGTTTCCATATGAGAAGGGTCACACAAATAAACCTCTTTGAAATGATTAATAATTCTTCTTTTTTGATGAAATTTGGTATATGTCTATTTTAAGAGATGCCGAATGCAGTGGCGTACTTATTTTTTCCCTAAAAACGACCCTAAACCTTTTTCTAATTTTTTGACATGGAAAAACTGCATTAGTAGGCTTTGGTCAGGTGACATAGAGAACAATTTTCACAGCATTAATAGAGTTTTTCATCTTATATCTTTTTGTTTTGTTCATCAAAATCTTCTTTGAAAATGGGCCACACTGTGTATATACAACGTGATTCATTTCCCTGATAAAGTCCAATAGATTCTTCAAGTAATCAATTTGATTGCAACTACATGATTTTATGATTGAGTTATGGCAGTTTGCCTTCTAGCATTCACGAACAGTGTTTCTCTCCATGGAGACAACCGACAATTTTGCCGTTAAAAAGACTCTAAAAGAAATTCGAGCTGGATTATTCTATGCTTTTCAGGGCACAAAATAGAAAAACTTTGCTGTAAATAATTCAGGAATTTAAGTTTTACTGTCTCCAAGAGAGTTTTATAAACAGAGTAGAAAGGAGACCAGCACAGACTAGCATATTCTAATCTTGAACAGACAAAAGTGTTATACAAGATGATTAAAGTAGCATCATAAGAAAGGAATTTGTTGTTTCCGATTGCAAAACCCAGGCTTTTCACTGATAATGACAAAGTATGACTTACATGCCTACTGAACCTGAGCTGAGAATCAAAGGTTATTTCCAAGTCTAGAATAGTTAAGACAAGACAAATAGTGGTATTATTTACATGATAATTAAACTCAAGTGGTGCGGCTGTATTCGTGAAAGACATGACTTTACATTTTGAAATGTTAAGTGAGAGGCCACTATTAACACACCAGGGGTTAATCAAATTAATGTTGTTCTGGAGAAGTTGACAGCTGTTAGAATTTACAGGAAGATATATTTTCAAATCGTCGGCATAGAATAGTTTTGGAACAGAGATTATGCTGTCAAGATCATTGATGAATATATTGAAAAGGAGACGGCGTAGGATTGAGCCTTGAGGCGCCCCAGATAATATATCAAACCCATAGGAATGAGATCTACCGTAGGACACCTAGTATATATCCTCCCAGAAAGGTGATTCAAAGAAAGCTAACAAAGAATAGAGAGGCCAATGTTACTCAGTTTATTCAAAAGTAGCGCATGAGGAATGGGATCAAAAGCCTTGCTAATGTCTAAATATACAGCATCAACCTGAATGTCCTTGTTGAGGAAATTAGATACATACTGAGTAAAGGTAGAGAGGTTAGTAACTGTGGAGCCATTTCTTAGAAACCTGTGCTGATTGCAAGAGATAAAATGGATATACGTACATAATGATTAACTGGAATTATTTTAAGAACGAACTAGAGGCAGGTATTCACATTCAAAATTGAACTGGTCCTACATACAGTGCTTTCTTTGACTGTTGTAAGTATGCTGCACAATGTTACTGCATCTGTTTTCGAAAGATTTGCATCTTGTTTTGGAATCCGACATCAAATACGTTACACACTATATTTTTCTCTTCCTTTTTTCTCTTCTCCTTTGTGTTTTACCACTCAATACTTCTGCAGTTGCTTCTATTCAGCATAGAGTTTTTACTTACATATACTGTATTCAAGCGTTATTTATTTACGAAATTATTAGAAAAAATGCACTTTATAAATAAATAATAAACTATTAATAATTCAACCGATACAAATATATAGGGAAATAGTTTACCAGACAATTATTTTTAAGCAAACAATATTCAGTTAAAACGTGTGTATTTCATATCGTTATCTTATCGGGCTTGATAAGTTCCAGTCCGTACCAACAGGGTGTTTCGGTAACGAAATATATTATTTACAAATAATTGGTATAACTTAGCATCTCCTGAATAACAGAGTGTAGGATATCTACACCCCTGGGACGGGAATTAAAATGTATTCTATACCTGCTCCTCTGTCAGCGAAGTTACGTACATGTTAAGGCCAGATTTCTTCGCCATAGCTCCATTGCCATTGTTCATAAGTTACGGTTGCATCTTGGCATAAACACTTTTATTTTGTTGAGAGTTAAACAGTCTGTATCATTATTTATACTATGCGCCTAGTTCTTGTGCCGATATGTAGCGGGGAACCAATTGCAATTATACACAACGCTATTTCAGAATTTTGAGCCGATTTATACATGACTCACATCATTTATTTTGGAACGCGTGTATATATTTTTGAAAAAACTTAAAATTTAAAATACTCTTTTTTGGTGACATAGTTGCTCACTAAAATCTCTACTTGGCAAAACTCACCCATAATAGATACAGTTAAAGAAGTTAGCTTGATGTAGTTGGAGTTATTTTTTTTTTAAGTTTGAGTATTATTTGGATCACTTTTGGTAAAATGTATTGAAATGTAACTAACTTTTTTATTAAAATAAAAAACCACCAAATTGCATTGTTGAGTATGAAAGTTTAACACAATTATATTTTATGAATGATTACCATTTTCGTGACATTTGTTTTACAATATATAAAAATATAAAAATATGCACCACAAGAAGATTATATCACACTCTTATAATGCACTACAATTAAAGAACTGGTTATGAAAACATTAATACAGAAAAAAAAAGAATATCAAGAAAATAATTGTAACCTTAATATTTTAATAAAAACTTAAATAAATAAAACTTTCTACAAAAATTTGTTGAATAAGTATCAAAGTCTTTTTATCAGAACTGTGTTGCTATTTAAAACATTAAACAAGTTAATTCAATGGTGGGAATTCTTGTGGGGATGAAATATTAATGGCTGCTTTGTTCTCTTCAACCTTTCCTGATGTCACCCATCCTGGAACATTTATAGGCGAATAAGACACTAGGGGGCTATTTCTTGCCGAATTATCCCTAGGAGGGGTCCTTGTTAATAGATCTGCAGCTGTAGTATTTCTTCCTAAGGTATTCAATGGGGACATATTCTCTCTTTTTGAATCATTGGAAGAAGTTGATGAGGGACTATTGTTATGAGAACGTCTCTTCTTGGGTAGTTTCTCAGGACTTTGATTGCTCGCTAAAGTGGCTGTGTTATAAGGTGTATCTTTGTTGTGGGAATGATCCACATCTTGTGATATAGTAAGAACTGGATTGTCGATGTTTGGAAGTGTAGGACCAGAGTCAATCTTTGCTGAATTTTTAAACTTTTCCAAGAGATAATCATCTGCATCAACAAACTGAGCCTGGACAGTTTGCTCAATAAATTCATTTCTATAGCCAAGGCCATTCGTCTAAAAAGATATGAGTGTGTAATTAAGTTATGAGCTCAAAATAGAGTTCTTGATTTTTTTTTAAACAATTCAACTAAACATTAACAAAAAAGATAGCAAGAAAGTTTACAAAGAAAATAAGTTAAGCAAAATATCTTAAGAACTTAACTCTTTTATATACAATATACCAACTAAACAAATATCAGGTTTTTGATGGGTTCATATCATTTTTATTTAACACAAATTCTATTTCTCTTTAATAAATAAAATACAAGATCTAATCATGTAAATATTCTCCTGCATAAATTACAATTGCTTCCAAAAGCGCTGGCATTTTTTCTATTCCACCACATCTGAAGAATTCAGTTGTTTGAAAGTTAAGAAATCGTTAAGCTAATTAGGAGTTGTCTTTGTGTTTATGCCAAAAATACCAATATCTTCTAACAAGAGAAATCTATTTTTACAAAACAAAATCTTTCTTTTTCCTGCTGGTTGGAATTTTGATTTGTTTATATTTTTGAGACAAACACAAAGAAAATTACAGGTTTTATATTTTTGAAATAAGAAAAAACCACACCTACATCTATCATTTCATTGTTTAAATACATAATCTTATTTTTTTACAATAAATATTAATTATTTAGCACCAGCTGTCAGTATTATTTCAAATCTACTACTACTTGGATACTACATTAAACAAGCTCGGGCAGACTATTCTACGTTATTATTAGGTCGACACTGCCAATCCGTGTGGAAGTAATGCACCGGTGCCAAAAATTTCAATTTTTTTTTTGTTACTTAAACGTCGTGAAAAGTGTCAAAACATAAAGAAAACATGAGTTGGGAACGAGAATTTGTTGTGTCTGTTGGTCTGTATATCTGTCTAATTGTAGCCACGATAACTTTAGAACAAACTGAGATATTGTGTTCAAATTTGGTACACAGTTAGCACCAGACCAACGAATGGTTCAGATTGTTTTTGGGTAAAATCGCTTCAGGAGGTGGGGGAAGATTTGATGAAAACTGACATTTTTTCGTTAAAAACTCTAGTAATATAACATTTTAGGGTTTATTTATTAGTAACTTTTCAGTTTCATCAAACATCTGGTATTCTGTGCTGAAATTAAATTAAGGGTTGAATGTGTGGGGGTGTAATATCGGTGTAAAGTCTCAAAACATATAAAAAACTTGTACCTGTACGTCTGTCTTTTAGTAGGCACGATATCATCTTCAAATTTGGTATCCAGTTAGCACCCGACAAAGGAACGCTTCAAATTGTTTTCGGGTAAAATCGCTCCAGGGGGTAGGAGATCATTTGCTGAAAATTGACATTTTTCTGTTAAAACTCGAGTAATATAATATTTTATGGTTTGTTTATTAGCAAACTTTCGATTTCATCAAACATCTGGTATTCTGTGCTGAGAAAATAAGGGGTTGAACATGTGGTGGTGGAATATCAGTGACAGAAATTTCGATTTTTTTTTGCTATAATGGTGTAAGAAGCCTCAAAACATATAGAAAACTTGATTCTGGAACGAATTTTTTTAATCTGTCCGTCTGACGGTCGGTCGGTCTGTCAGCCTGTACGTCTTTCTGTTAGCAGTAATAACTTTCTAACAAATTGAGATATCATCTTCAAATTTTGGTACCCAGTTAGCACGCGACAAAGGAACGCTTCGAATGGTTTTTGGGTAAGATCGCTTCCAAGGGTATGGGATAAATGAGGGGAGATTTGGTGAAAATTCACATTTTCGCTAAAACTCGAGTAATATATCGTTTCAGAAGTTTATGGGCAAAGGAATACAAATCTTTTCTTTGTGGTCAAGTCGTGGACCCTAAATTCATTTTATGAGAATGTCTTTCTGAGGAGAGTAGATTATCACAGCTATGTGGAAGTCATGATTCAATTTGCAACAATTTTTTTTTTTTAACAGAAAAGCATTTGCCGCCATTCAGATCTGGCTGGTTTTCTGAAACTTTATTTCACACTTTCAAGGATCAGTCATACCAAAAACAAAGTCATTAGCTCCATGCTTTTGACTGTTATCCTGCCTTACAAAATCGTTTTACATACATCCATACACGCACACAAACATTCACCCACGCGCTCGAGCACGATCACACGTGCGCGCGCACGCTCACGAACGCGCACCCACACACGAACGCACGCACCCGCACACGCGCGCGCGCATGCAACATTTTGTAAATTGTGCCGAACGTCTTATCTTCTATAAGAAGCGTAGTGATATTTAACATGCCTCACATCACATGGTAAATGGGATTGACGGTTTTGCGTTTGGTCCAAAGTGTGGAACATGAGGATGTTTTTACATTTTTGGTAGCATTTTGTGTCGCTTTTTCTTTCATATTACTTCACGAACATATACTGCCTTTTAATATTCCCTGAGGCCAGTCCTGTGCAAGATTTCCACTGATAAAAGAGTAAACCTCTGAACATAATAATATGGTAAATTCCACACTACACATAAGCATGACCTTGTACTTCTAATATGAGCAGCAGCTTCAAATCCCGATAGGGGTACATACTGTAAAATTGATATTGTTACGTTTTCTCCGGGTTCTGGATAAGTGAGACTTTAAATTTTAACAAAACAACTTTATTTACACTCTAAATATGGATACAATAAAATTTCTAGAATGTCTCTCTCACAAAACACTTAATTTACTGTCTACAATTACTACTCTCAACAAAAGTCACTAATCTGGTACTACAGTCACTACTCTCTTAACACTTTACACTGCTTCAAGTCACTACCACATTCTCTTACTGAACTCTCGGGCTGGCTTGCTTTCGCTTTTATATACTCGCCGTACCTTCCCCTCCTTTCTAGAGCATTCCATTCCAGAACGTTCCAGGACCTTCTTTCACTAGAAAGTTCTGTGAATACAGATCGGTCCCGTGTGTATACAGGGGGATGTATATACAGGATGATCCAAATGTGGTCACCACTCCTATGTTACACAAGAGGTGTTTCTCGAACTATAAGATCTCTCTGCGTATACAGGGTGTAAGGGTTCTCTGCGTATACAGGGTGTATATACAGGGTGTTCGGAATGTGCAGACCTCAGTTATCCGTTCCGACGGGGTACAAGTTAGTAACTTCGTTATTTCTGGTCCTAGAGGGTTGAGACTTCGCCTGAGGGGGGTCACCCCAGGCACCCCCAGGGGGTGGGGAGGCGGTGTTGCCAGACTGTGCAAAAATTCCCAGATGTTGGGGAAATTCTGGAGATGTGGCAACACCGCACCTACGTCTATTGAAGTGCTTTGTAACACTGCCCCCCTCCTTAAGACTGTTCGTCCCGAACAGTATTTACCGGCCGCCAACTTGGGGGTTCATTGCCCCGATAGCGACTCAACCTCTCTATGTGAACAACTTTGGGTTTAGTTCTTGGAGACAGCTGGATTCTGTAGACTAGGTCGTTAATTTTCTTAGTCACCAAGTATGGCCCTTCCCATGGTTTCTGAAGTTTGGGACTGAGGCCCTTTCTCCTTGTTGGTTGGTACAGCCACACTGCATCACCTTCCTTGAATGTATGGGGTGTTGCTCTGCGATCCAAGCGCATCTTCATCCGGTCACTGCTTAAGAGGAGCCTATCTCTGACACATCTGTGTATAGTGCGCAGTTTCCCTTCTAGGTCGGCGACATACTCAGGTAACGTAGCTAGGTCCGCTATGTCCTCGTTCGGTGGTGGTCTCGTCATGTCGATTGGTAACCGCATCTCTCTGCCGGTCAACATCATGGATGGAGTGTAGCCGGTAGATTCATGCTGAGAGCTTCTGTAAGCTAGGAGGAACAGAGGTATCAGCTTGTCCCAGGTTCTCTGATTCTCGTCGACAAACATAGCAAGATACTGATTGATGGTCCTGTTATGCCGTTCTACCATGCCGTCTGATTGAGGGTGGAGTGGCGTTGTTCTCGTTTTCTTTATGCCTAGCAAGTCCATTAGGCTCTTCCAGACCTCTGATTCGAAATTCCGGCCCTGGTCGGTGTGAATCTCCAAGGGTACGCCATGCCGTGATATGACATTTTCCATCAGGGCTTCTGCTACGGTCGTTGCCTCTTGGTTGGGGATCGGCGCAACTTCAGGCCATTTCGAGAAGTAGTCCATCGCCACCATTATGTATCTGTTCCCAGACTCCGTGATGGGAAAAGGTCCTGCGATGTCTACGGCAACTCTCTCCCACGGTGTACCTGAGATGTACTGCATCATTTTTCCTCTGGATCGGGTCTTTGGTCCTTTCTTTGAAGCACATTGGTCACACCTTTTGCACCATTCTTCCACGCTCCTTCGGCAGTTTATCCAATAGAAGCGGTCTCTCACTCTGGCAAGAGTCCTGTTGACACCAAAGTGGCCTCCACTTCTACTGTTGTGTAACTCTTGAAGAACACTGTCTATGCACTCACTTGGCACAACGGTCTGGTATATACAGTCTCTACCATCGGCAGTTTCCCATTTTCGAGTGATCATGTCATTCTTTAGACTCAATGAGTCCCATTGTAGCCAGTAGCCTTTAACCTCCGCCCCAAACCGGGACACATCATGCCACTCAGGTTTTTTCCCTTTTTGTAGCCATTCTCTAATATTTTTCAAGTCTGGATCTGTCTTCTGTGCGTCTCTGATGTATTCAAGATTTACGTCTAGATCGGTATTATTCTCCTTTTCCGTCACCAGTTGTTTGATCTGATGAGTTACTTTATCGATCTCTTTGTTCTCTTGTTGCTCGCAAAATTTACATGCATGCACTGAACATGGTCTTCTTGACAGGCTGTCTGCATTGGCGTGACTTCTTCCTCTTCGATGTTCAATCCGGAAGTCGTAGCTCTGCAGTTTCTCTATCCATCGGGCTATCTGTCCTTCGGGATTTCTAAAGTTCAGAAGCCATTGCAGAGCAGAGTGATCTGACCTCACGCGGAATGTTCTTCCGTACAGGAAGCTGTGGAAATGTTCGATGGATCTTACAACTGCCAGCAGTTCTTTCCGGGTTACACAGTAATTTCTTTCTGCTTTTCCGAACGTTTTGCTGAAGTAGCCTATCACAACTTCTTCTCCGGCTTGGAGCTGTGAGAGTACTGCCCCAATGCCATACTGGGAAGCATCGGTGTCCAGTATAAACAATCCTTCGTCCTGAGGATAAGCCAGCACAGGAGCAGTGAGAAGACGATGTTTGAGCTCTCTAAAAGACTCTTGGCAATCTGGTGACCAGATGAACTCGGCCTTATTTTCAGTCAGGCTATGCAGAGGTTTCGCAATGCTGCTGAAGTACTTCACAAAGCGTCGGTAATAGCTGCAAAGTCCCAGAAAACTTCTGACCTCATGTTTGTTCTTCGGCACAGGCCAGTCTCTTACTGCCTTTATTTTCTCTGGATCGGTTTCTATCCCTTTCTCAGAAACGACATGTCCAAGGAAACTCACTTTCTTCTGGAAGAGGACGCATTTCTTGGGATTGAGTTGCAGATTGGCACCTCTCAGCCTGGAGAAGACTTGCTTCAGATTCGACAGGTGTTCATCGAAAGTCCTTCCAATCACCATGACATCGTCAAGATACACCAGGCATGTTTCCCATGTCAGTCCTCTCAGCACTAACTCCATTAGTCGTTCGAAGGTGGCAGGAGCATTACACAGGCCGAATGGCATGACCTTGAATTGGTACAACCCATTCCCGGTTGAAAAAGCAGTCTTCTCCTTATCCTCTTTATGGAGTTCTACTTGCCAGTAACCACTTTTCAGGTCTAATGTAGAGAACCACTTTGATCCGGCCAAAGTGTTCAAAGTGTCGTCGATCCGGGGCAGGGGATAACTGTCTTTCTTGGTGACATCATTCAGCTTCCTATAGTCCACGCAAAATCTCATAGTGCCGTCTTTCTTGGTGACCAAAACTACTGGGGACGACCAAGGACTATTAGACTCCTCGATCACACCATCTTCCAGCATTTCGTTAACCATCGCCTTGATTTCTGATTGCTTGGCAAAAGGCAGTCTTCTCGGCGGCTGTCTAATTGGTCTTGCGTCGCCAGTATTAATCCTGTGTTGCACTAGACTCGTACGACCTGTGATTTTATCTTGAGCGAAAATATCGGCCTCCTCCAATACGAACTTCAGGGCCATCTCCATCTCCATATTGTTCAATTGGCCCCATGAATTCTTGAACCGCTCTACTATTTCTACTGGCAGTCTTCTGTCTAATGCAGTGGGTGTCACGTTTTTGGACAACGTCACTCGGTCAATGGGTTCGCAAGTGGCGATAACTTCACCTCTCTTCAATGTGACCCTGTTAGTTTGTACGTTAGCCACTCTTATGGGTATTGTCCTCTTCGGGTCTACTAAGCATCGTGCGACCAGGGCACCATCATGCCTATCTTTTAGGGGCTCCGCTATGAGAGCAGTCATACCATCAAGTTTCTTCTCTAGCCTGGCTCTGACAATCTTCTCACTGTTACCAGGAATCCGTGTATCCTCGTCGACAACAAGTCTCACCCTGGGATTAGCTTCGCCTGCTGTTGGAGATAAATACAACTCTTCGTTACCGATTTTCAAGATCTTATTCTGGAAGTCTACTGATAGGACATCGAAATCTTCCATTAAATCCAGGCCCAGAATAAATTCGTCGACGATTTCTGCGACGACAGCCCTTACCTGTAGCTCAGTACTGCCCAGCCTAATGTAAACAGTGGCCTCTCCATGCACGGGTATTCTATCTCCTTTTGCCGTCTCCAACACAGGTTGTTTGTTGGTAGTGAGTGCTGACTTGTTTGGCAACATGTCTGGACGTACAACGGATCTAGTGGCACCAGTATCGATGGTGAAACTGCATTGTCTTCCGTCTATGCTGCCAGGTATAACGAGGCTCTCGTGGTAGCGTCGGATAGTGGAGACCTTTACTTTGGGGCCCTGGGACTCGCACGCCAGCTGCCGCCCCCTTACACTGGCGTCAGGTCGTTTCCCTGACGGCGCTCCCTGACGGCGCTCCCTGTTGGTGTATTCCTGTCCCCTGCGAGCCACCTGTTGGGTTTGTGAGCACTGCCTACTTATGTGCCCTTTCCTACCACACTTGTAGCATTCTATGTGGGACCAATCTGCTTTCGTCTGACGTGCTCCAACCGTTGCAGTGAGCTTGCTTATGGCTTCCTTCATCAACTTGATTTCTCGCCTTAGGTCCTCTGTCGTGTCTGCATGGTCCTCTATCTCCTTCACTTCGCGCAGCCTGTTTCGGCGAGGTTGAGATGCATTCTTGGCTGCTTCAAATTCCAAACCATAAATGACGCAGTCTGTAAGTGTTTTAAACCTTCCGAGCCTCAAAGATTGTTGCATCTCGTTGTCAAGTACCCCATCGATGAAGGTCTGGACGGTTATCTGGTTGACAAATTCTTCTGGGGCTTGGGGATATGCCAGTCGCACAAGTTTCTCCACTTCGGCACTAAATTCTTGCAGCGTCTCATTTGGCTTCTGGACCCTTGACTTTAGTTGTGTCTGGTAGACCTGGCTCATGTACTTGTTACCATATCTCAAATCTAGGGCCTGTATCACTGTTAAGTAGTTTTGCTGTTTCGACTCCGGGATGTTCTGGAGGATTTCTAGGGCTTTACCTCGAAGCGAGAGAATTAGAGCAGTTGCTGCCTGTTGTTCGCTCCACCCATTGCTGAGAGCTGCCGCCTCAAACTGCCTCCTGTACATGGGCCACGATGTTTCTCCGTCAAAAGTCGGCGGCTTCAAGGTTCCATGAGGCTGCTGCACGATTGGCATATCTTCTTCCGGCCGATTTTGAACTGGGGACATTCCAGTAACTCCTCTTGGATGAGTTCTGTCAGTCTGGCCCATCACCTGCTCTGTCAGTTCTCTATGTCTGACTTCTGTGCCTTTCATCATCATCTTCATTTGTTCTTTCAACCCCTCCACTTCTTCCCATCGTTTGTTCAAATCCTCTGTTACATTTTCTACTTTCCTGTTTACCACTCCTATTGTATTTTCCACATCTTCTACTTTCTTGTCCACATTTTCTACTTTCTTGTCCACATTTTCTATTTGTTCGTTGATCTGTTCTATTTCTTCTTTTACACCAACTCTCATATTGTGGAACATACTTCGGAGGTCTTCTCTGTCTTCTTCGCGTTGCTTCTTGAGTTCTTCTTTATCTTCAAGACGCCTCTGTTCCTCCTCTTGTCGTCTTCTCTCGTCTTCTTCGCGCCGTCTTCTTTCATCTTCTTGTCGCCGTTGTTCGTCTTCTTCGCGTTGCCTCTTGATTTCATCTTTATCTTCTTGCCGCCGTTGTTCTTCCTCTTGCCGTCTTCTCTCGTCTTCTTCGCGCCGTCTTCTTTCTTCTTCTTGTCGCCGTTGTTCGTCTTCTTTGCGTCGTCTTCTTTCATCTTCTTGTCGCCGTTGTTCGTCTTCTTCGCGTTGCCTCTTCAGTAAGTCCATCAACTCTTTGATTTCAGCCATCTTGTCGTAGTCAGTCGATCTGGTGTTTACCATTTACAGCTAGCTTGCTTGTTCACTTCTTCACTCACTTATCCCACACTTCTGACACCAAATTGTTACGTTTTCTCCGGGTTCTGGATAAGTGAGACTTTAAATTTTAACAAAACAACTTTATTTACACTCTAAATATGGATACAATAAAATTTCTAGAATGTCTCTCTCACAAAACACTTAATTTACTGTCTACAATTACTACTCTCAACAAAAGTCACTAATCTGGTACTACAGTCACTACTCTCTTAACACTTTACACTGCTTCAAGTCACTACCACATTCTCTTACTGAACTCTCGGGCTGGCTTGCTTTCGCTTTTATATACTCGCCGTACCTTCCCCTCCTTTCTAGAGCATTCCATTCCAGAACGTTCCAGGACCTTCTTTCACTAGAAAGTTCTGTGAATACAGATCGGTCCCGTGTGTATACAGGGGGATGTATATACAGGATGATCCAAATGTGGTCACCACTCCTATGTTACACAAGAGGTGTTTCTCGAACTATAAGATCTCTCTGCGTATACAGGGTGTAAGGGTTCTCTGCGTATACAGGGTGTATATACAGGGTGTTCGGAATGTGCAGACCTCAGTTATCCGTTCCGACGGGGTACAAGTTAGTAACTTCGTTATTTCTGGTCCTAGAGGGTTGAGACTTCGCCTGAGGGGGGTCACCCCAGGCACCCCCAGGGGGTGGGGAGGCGGTGTTGCCAGACTGTGCAAAAATTCCCAGATGTTGGGGAAATTCTGGAGATGTGGCAACACCGCACCTACGTCTATTGAAGTGCTTTGTAACAATATCAACCAAGCTTATGGCATTGTCTTTGGCCAAGTTCTATGTTATTCAGTGGATGGTGTAATAGCATCTGATGTTGGACACGTTAAAGGTGGAACTGCTGGCATCGCTGATTGGCCATAGTCACAGTAACAAGTTAACGTTAAAATAAAAATACAAACAAACCAATAGAGGCAGTTATGCACAATCAACCAAGGGTTGCGGTGCTATCGGGGCGGCAAGGCCGCGGACGAGCCCTGAGGGAACAAAAAAAAAATAGAGGCAGTACAAGGGGTTATGTTTCAAAGTACAGTAATTATGG